>LR749510.1:891354-963802 GCA_902729485.2 Mus minutoides | reverse complement strand
TGAACGAGGTATTCCAACAATTGTGTGGTGACATGGGCTGGGGGTAAAGGGGACAAATGTCCAGGGAGACAACAGCCAGTGGTAGGTGGTGTCTACCTTGCCTTCTGGAGACTTTAGCTTCTGATTAAAGGCGCATGTATACATTGTAGTATGTAGTTCACACCCTGGCTCTGTGTTCCTCGCAGCTCTGGACCCTGTGGTGATGGTTCTTCCCAGGTTCAATAGACTCAGGGAGACAGATTTGAGGTAGTGATCAGCTCCACAGGTCACTAAAAGTGTTAGAGCGGGAGATCTGGTGTTCAAGACTGTAGAGGGGCAGGGCCTCTGAGTTTAGCAGATTACAGGAGGCTCTAGATAAGAGACTGAGCTGAGGCTGTAATTGAGGAAGTCCTTCTGTCCTCACAACTTACCTTGGGGCCATCACTGGGAGTTTAACACTTTCAGGAAAGGTGCTAGCTAGATCCCAAGGAGTGGCTGAGCTCCTGGGCCAGCAGCCACTGAGATCCAAGGTTTGCTGAGTTGAAGAGTCTTTGTTGTATTTTGTCTGTTGAGATGTGATCTCTGGTAGCCCAAGCTGGCCTCAGACTTACTATTAACACACAGGTCAACAACAGTGACCTTGAACTTCTAACCCTCTGCCTCCACTTCTGAGTCTATGCTATGGATGGCAGCTCGGGTGTCCTGCTCACTAGGCAAGCACTCTACCAAGGGCCAGCCCTGGTTTTAGTTAGTTTGTTTTGTTTTGTTTTTGAGACAAGACCTCTCTCCCCCAGGCTGGCCTTGAACCTGTGACCACTATGAATGTTGTTTCACAGGAAGCAGCATTGCACCCTACAAGTCTGCCTTTGTGTCTGACTTGTTTCACTGAGCGTTGTGTCTTCAGAGCTCCCCAGTGCCGCAGGCTAGGAGAAACCCCCATCTCTTATTTATTGATTTTTCTTTGTAGCTTTCCTTTCAAGAGGTGTTGCTGCATGCATGTGTTAAGACCCTATCCCACGGGACCTCAGGCAGGGAGGCCAGGCCAGACTTGGGGAGCTGAATGAGGCCTGCCTGTGCCTCTGACCAACCTAGTTTTTAGTATCATGGTGGTAAGGTGGAAACACAGCAAGTTCCAAGCCAGGACTGCACTTGCCAGAACAGGCCCTTTGGCCACCTGTCTGCTGGAGCCTCGGGGAGTCCAGGAGCAAGCCTGACTTTGGTATTTCTTCTCCTTGGCTAAGCCATCGGGTCACAGAGCTTCAGGAGCCTGTATGCCAGGGCAGGGGGAGGGGGTGGGGTAAAGGTTGCCTCCTTATCAGGCTTCCCAGAGACAAGGATAAGAAAGCAAAGCCACTGTCACCCAGGGCAGCAAGGGTGTGACTCTGCTGATAAGGGAAGTCTGATTGACAAGTGAAAGGAGAAGTGGGCGGGACCCTCGGCCAGCTCTCTGGCAGTCCCAGGCCCCTGGGTCAGAGGTCGCAAGCAAGTTTTCTCGATTACCTCCTGTCCTGCCTCAGGTGCATTTACTGAGTGCCTGCCACAGTCCAGACGCCCTCATTCCTTGACCACCTGCGCTATGCTAGGCCTCAGGCTTGGGCTTCAAAGATGGACACCGTAAGGACCAGAGGGGTGTGCAGAGGACCAGGTGACACAGACTCTAAGGCCCAAGTGGGCTCAGGCAGGCCAGGCAACCCTACTTCTGGGCTCAGCCAGAGGCCAGGACAGTGGAGCCTGGGGGATCTCAGCTGCTCCCCAGAGATAGGGCCAGTGGACAAGAGGGCTCGTGGCTCCTTTTAGTCCAAAGACATCTGTGCTTCCCTTGGGTCATCTACTATGGGTCAGCCACCAGAGACAGTCAGACTTTCCTGTAGCATCAGGGAACTGGAAACTTCTACACTTTTCTACTGAGGGGAAACTGAGGCACAGAAAGGCCACTTGTGGCAGATGTGTGTGGACCTTGGGGTGGGAGTCTAGAAACAGGGTGTACAGAAGTCACTCACAATCCCAGCAGCCTCTCCCCTCTCAGCAGAGCTGGCCCCATGCCCTTTCCTTTTAAAAACCTGTCTGCAGCTGGGGGCCCGGCCAGAGACAAGGCATGGCTGAAGGTGTCCTGGGGACCATGTAGGGAGGGGGCAGGTGGATGGATGGCTTGGTTTGGCTGTCGCCATCTTCCGATGCTGGCAGGTGACCGTGGCAGGTATGTTTGGGAACAGCATACCTACTCTGAGGGAAGCTCACTCAGGCCTTAAAGTAGAGCCAGGTGCTTGGCCCGACCCTTCATTCTGTGGGCAGGGTGGAAGACAATGTCACTTCCTTCCCTAGCATAATCTCCCTGTTGCCCTTGAGACCTGCGATTTCTCATCTCCCAGGAGCTCCTTTCTAGCCTCCAAGGCTCCTGTGCCCTTGTGCTGAGGTAGCCAGCAATGCCCCCCATCCACCATCTTGGCCTTTGTGACACCCCCAACCACTGGGGTGCTCATCAAGACGCAGGAGATCGAGACTCAGCTCCCAACTCTTTCTGAGTCCCCACGAAGCCCTGCTCACTCTTGTAAGTGGCTTAATGAAGGAAGGCCTGGTTCATTTCTGTACCAGCCTCGCCTAATTGGCGTGTTTGTCTTTCCGCATTAGTCCCAGCTGGACAGAGCAGTTTGATCAACAAATGCAAAAAAAAAAAAAAAAGGCTGGATTTCTGCGGCAATGTCTTGTTTTTGCAAACTCGCCCGCTGTCCCCCGCTATTAGCCACGTGCACGTTCCCCCGGCTCCAGCCGCATGCCGTAAGCACTTAATTGTGGGTGCAGTTAGTCGAGGCGGGCACTCTCTGCAGATTTCAGGGGTGAAGAAACCTAATTATACCTGCAATTGAGTGCTTTAGCGGGGACAAACATGCCTGTTCAGCTAATTGCAGGCATCAAAATTGCCCCCACAGAAACAGTCCCTGGCAGAGGCTTTGAGCTAGAGGCCACCAGGCCTAATAAAGCCTGAAAGCTGAAATTATAGCGGCGGGGGGGGGGGGGGGGGGGGGGTCGCTTTGGCCTGAAGGATAAGGCATTCTCTGCGGTGTCAGGACCGGCTTTCTCTGTGGTGGAGGCCATTTCCAGGGCAGGCTTGGTTTTTCATTATGTCTTGTCTCTGAGAGGAAGTGTCACATGGGAAGGATAAGCCTCAGTCTGTCAGCTACCTCCCACTCTCTGCTGGCTGCCTTGGGCGACCCGCGGGGTTCATCGGCCTGGCCCCTCAGAGAGCTCATACATAGATCCGTGCATCTAACAACTGATAGTGTTGCTCGCTTTAAATTCGGACACTTGGTTTTAGAGCCAGGTTGTTTGACCATGTGCAGGCCAGTGTATTTGAAGGAGTTTTATAAAATGACATTTATTTACTTACTGTCTAGGAGGAGGGTAGATGTGAGACACTGTGTGTATGTGTGTGTGTGTGTGTGTGTGTAGGTCAGAGAAAAACTCTCCTTCCACCATGTGGGGCCTGGGGATGGAACTCAGGTTGTCAGGTTTGGTAACATGTGGCTTTATCCAAACATGAGCCATCTCACCAGTCCCTAACTGAGGACCTTTGGTGTATGTCTGTCTGTCTGTCTGTCTGTGTATATATACATGTGTGTATAAGGCTAGAGGTAAGCCTTGAGTGCCATTTAAAGAATTTTTTTTGTTTGTTTGTTTTTCGAGACAAGGTTTCTCTGTGTAGCCCTGGCTGTCCTGAAACTCACTTTGTAGACCAGGCTGGCCTCAAACTCAGAAATCCACCTGCCTCTGCCTCCCAAGTGTTGGGATTAAAGGCGTGTGCCACCACGGCCTGGCTAAAGAATATTTTTTAAGAGATTATTTATTGAGGTTGTCTGAGACAGGGTTTCTCTATGAAACAGGGGCTCTATGTAGCCCTGGCTGTCTTGAAATTCACTATGGGCCGGGCGTGGTGGCGCACGCCTTTAATCCCAGCACTCGGGAGGCAGAGGCGGGCGGATTTCTGAGTTCGAGGCCAGCCTGGTCTACAAAGTGAGTTCCAGGACAGCCAGGGCTACACAGAGGAACCCTGTCTCGAAAAACCAAAAAAAAAAAAAAAAAAAAAAAAAGAAATTCACTATGTAGAGGAGGCATGCACCACCACCACTAGGCTAAATTTTGTAATTATTGTTTTAAAACATTATATAAAGCCAGGAGTGGATTGCATGCTTTTAATCCTGGCACTTAGGTGACAGAGACTGGTGGATCTCTGTGAGTTCAAGACTAGCCTGCTCTACACAGTGAGTTTCAGGATAGCCAGAGCTACGTAGTAAGCCCCTGTCTCAAACAAACAAACAAATTATATGTATATCTGTATAAGGTGGGTATGTGTGTCGGAGTAGAGAACCCCCAGAGACCAGAGAGCATCAGATCCCTTGGAACTGGAGTTACATACAGTTGTGAGCCACCCACCCTGGGTGCTGGGAACTGAACTCAGGTCCCCCAGAAGAACAGTTTGAACTCTCAGCTGCTGAGCCATTCCTCTAGTCCTTGAGAAGTTAAAAAACCAGCCAAACAACCAACCAAACAAAAAGCAATTCAAAATGCAAGACATAGGGCCTTTCTTTTATTATTGCTATTTTTTCTTTGTGTTTGTTTTTGTTTGTTTTGACACAGGATTTCTCTGTATAGCCCTGGCTGTCTTGGAACTCACTTTGTAGACCAGGCTGGCCTCGAATTCAGAAATCCGCCTGCCTCTGCTTCCCAAGTACTGGGATTAAAGGCGTGAGCCACCACTGCCCAGCTATTGTTGTTATTTTTTAAGTTCCATACTCTTTTATTTTCTTGCTTGAGTTTGCTTGAGACAGAGTCTAGCCTAGGCTAGCCTAGGACTCACCATGTAGTCAAAGATGGTCTCAAAGTGCAGTAATCTGCTGATTAGCCTCCAGAGTGCTGGAATTACAGGTGAATTGTGGATTTTTTTCCCCCAACAGGCCTCCGTAGTCTGGCCTTGAACTCAGTAGGTAGCCACGAATGTCCCTGAGCTCCTAATCCTCTAGCTCCCAAGTTCTGGCATTACATGTATGCACCTCTATCTGCAGCCTGTTTCTATAGTAGAAATGGAGCCCAGGACTTCACATGCGCGCTAGGCAAGCACTCTACTAGCAGGGCTAACTTTCCAGCTTTTCTTAATTGCTATACTGTTGTTTGGACAGGGCCTTGCTATGTTGTCTGGGTTCAGAGTTTGCTCAGTAACTCCATCAGCTGCCTCTGTTTCTGCTTCCACTTTAGAACACCTTTAGTGTACAAGGTGGGGCCGAGGTACAGGGAAGCGGCCACCCCACACAGCAAAGCGTACAGGGAGTGGGGAAACCCACACTGAGGCCTACAAGCAAAGGAGAAGTGAGCTACACAGCCAGCCCTCTTCTTCTGTCTGCTTCTTAAATGTCAGAATACACAGATGGCATACATGCCTGTGTTTCTGAAGCGTGCACTCGCCACACTGGAAGGCCCTCTGATCATTTGGTCGAAGTGACCTACAGAAAGAGGCAGAAGGCCCAAGCAGGCCAGAGCCACAGTTGTAGGGATGGGGCTGACGGGTGCTGGAACCCGGGTTCCTTTCCTCGGCCCAGCTGCTGCTTGTTGTCCAGCTGTGTCTGACACCTGGTGACCTCCTCCTAGTGGGGAAGCCAGAAGAGAGGCAATTAGGGATGATTTGCCCTGGTGGATATGGGCTTAGCACTCAGACCAGCAGCTGAAGGCAAATGTCCAGACCAGAGTTGGAGCCCAGTTGGCTCTGCCTCTTTGTCTTGTCAGTCCGAGTCACATGATCCAGTGCCTGGACTGGCCGTCTGGGAGGACAGAGTACTCAGAAGCCAGCTACCTCCTGAGATGTTACCACCAGAAGCCATCCATTTCAGGCAAATGGAAAAATCAGTAGTGCTGGAGGACTGAGCCCCCAACTTGGTACCTCCAGGGGCCAGAGGATGGCAGATGCTCCCTGAGACCAGTGAGTGACTAGAGGTGGGCCAGGCCCTAGGTGACTCCAGTCCACCCTGGGACTATGTTCCCCAAGGTGGCTATGTCAGGGGACAGACATTTTGACTGTCGCACTGAGGCTATCGTTTGATACCCGAAAGCCGTAGAGTACCCAGTGGGCAGCGCAGGGGCTATCTAGGCCCAGGGTGTATCCAGGACACTTGTGTCAGTTCAGGCACCAGGAAGGTCAGTTAAGGATAGACAGGCCCTGTGGCCACTGACAGGGGTTCTGGTGCGACCATGGAGTCCAAGATGTGAGACAGCCAGAGGCCGGTTTCAGAGAAAAGCCCTGTGGTTGGCCAGTCCTCGTGCTGCTTGATGGGAGTTCAGCCCTTTGGCCTGTCTTTGGGAGCCTTCCTCAAAGCATGGCCTTTTCAAGCCTGCTCAAGGTTAGGTCTGGACCAGAGGTTAGACCAGCTCCCCAAGGAGGGAGGACAGGGACAATACACACCCTTCCTAGATTGAGTGGTTTTCCTCTTGTGGGATTGTTTTTTGGTTGGTTGATTATTTGTTTGTTTATTGTATACTACTGGGGGTTGAATGTAGGGCCTTGTGCCTGCTAAGCAAGTACCACTGAGCTGTGTCCTCAAGCCCTCTTTTTACTTTTCTTCTTTCGTTCTTTCTTTCTTTTTTTTTTTTTTTTTTTAATTTTATTTTGGTTTGGTTTGGTTTGGTTTTTTCCGAGACAGGGTTTCTCTGTGTAGCCCTGGCTGTCCTGGAACTCACTCTGTAGACCAGGCTGGCCTTGAATTCAGAAATCCGCCTGCCTCTGCCTCCCAAGTGCTGAGATTAAAGGCGTGCACCACCACTGCCTGGCTTAGACTTTTCTCCTCCTCTTCCTCCTCTTCCTCCTTCTCTTCCTCCTCTTCTTCCTCTTCCTCCTCCTCCTCTTCATTCCTCTTCATCATTGTCTTCTCCTCTTCCTCCTCTTCCTCTTCCTTCCTCTTTCTGTTTTGAAGACAGAGTTTCTCTGGCTTTGGCTGTTCCAGAACTCAGACTCTGTAGACTAGGCTGCGTTCAGAGATCCACCTGCTGCCTCCTGAGTGCTGGGATTAAAGGTGTGCGCCACCATCCAACTGTTGTTTGGTTGTTTCTTTGGTTGGTTTTGTTGTCTTTTTTAAAGGCAGGCTTTAAAAGGGTGCTGAGTGTGGCTCAGGTGGGAGAGTGCTTGCTTAGCATGCACAAAGGCAGGATAGCATCCGTAGTATTTCATAAACCAGGTAAGGTGGCACACGTCTGTCATCCTAGCATTTGAGAGCTCAAGACACAAGGATCACAAGTTCCAGGCCATAGAGAACTGGAGGCCAAACTGAGAGGCCCTATCTTGAAAAATCAAAATAGAGTCAGGCAAATTTCTGAGCTCAAGACCAGCTAGGACTATATAGTAAAACTCTGTCTAAATACAACAATAACAAGATTGTATCTAATGTGGCTGCCATGGAGTCCTGAGCCAGAGGATCCAGGGTTCAAGGCTAGCCCAAGATATAAGGTAAAACCCTGTCTCAAAAAGTTTTGCAGAGAAAGTCTTACTGATTAAAAGAGCAAGGAGAAAGTCAAGGCCTGAACAGAGTCCGACCTGCAGAGTCCAGGGATCTGACCCAGCTCTGCATAGGTAAATCATCCAGTCAGTTAAAATCAAGCAGGGCCGGCAAAGTGGCTCAGAGGGCAAAGGGGCTTGCTGCCAGTTCTGACGACCTGATTTCGAGCCCCAGGACCTGCACTGTGGAAGGAAGGAACCAACTCTGACAAGCTGTCCTCTGACCTCCCACACATACCACCACAGGCACGTCTACACACAAACAAAGGCTTTATAACTCAAGCCTCTGGGAGAGGAAGAGGCTCTCCCTGAACCTGTCACTCTATCTGGAGTCCAATCTGTGGGTTTCCTTTTCTGGGCTGTGTGACTTAGGGCTATTTGACTTCTCTGGCCTTAACATCTCTTTGGAGGAATGGGAAGAATGAGGAAGGACAGGTTTACTTCCCTGGGATGCTGTGTAAAGCATCTGTCTTCTTAAAGCTAAAGTATGTGACCCAGAGCTAGGAGAGGAGCAAAGGAGACGGCCGGGCTGTGCCAGACACACTGTCAGGCTCATCACAAAGGTCTCATGTGGGAGCATGCTTGTTACCTGACCGTAAGCATGTGTCCGTATGATGGACAGCTGGGAAGGGGCAGGGCAGGGGCCTCTACTCTGGATACCGTGGAAGAGCTAAAGGGGGGTGCTATCTTCAGTACTGGATCTGGGGGGGTCACGAACTCCCAGAATGAGCAAGCACGGCTTCATTTGAGCATCTCTCCCGGCCAGGCCCTGGGGCGGCAAGTGAGGCTTTACATGCTCTTCCCTTGCTTAAAACTGAGTCCCAAAACTCAGGTGCGTTGGGAAGAAAGGATGTGGGTCAGGTGACAGACTGGCCACTGAGGATTCTCTTTCTCATTGTCACTGCTGCACTGGGCCATGAGGAGCCTTCAGGGACCAAAGCCTGTGCTCGCAGGAGGAGCTTCCGGAAGGCTGTCTGTCTCTGAGGCAGATGGCCAAGCTGATGGCCTAGGGCCATACCTGTTCCCAAAACCCAGTGGACACGTGTGTCACCTTTTAAAACCAGGAGGGTGACCATGACACTGGAAAGCCCCATACCCCATGGGGTTGTTGGTTTCTGGGTGCCAGGCTGCTGTGGGACCCCAACATTCATTGCCCAGGGCCTGATACAAGTCAGCTGACCTGAGCTCCTCTGGGAGGAGGAGGCCACTGTGACAGAGGTGACCAGAGAGGTGAGGCCCCTGGAGACTCGTAATGAATCACCATAAACCCTGTGACCTCTGAGAAGCCAGAGACTTTCTGACAGTCCAGTGGCTAGAAGTCAGGTCAAAGTGTCACAGGTCCTGTCCCCTCTGGAGGCAGCAGGAGGCTCTTCAGCCTCTCCAGTGTCTGGGGCTGCCGCTCAGTCACAACTGCTGCTGGTACTGACCTCACATGGCTTTTCTCTTATGTCACTCTAGTCTCTCCTCTTTTTGGTATTCACTGTGTGTATGTGTGTGTGTGTGGTGTATGGTATGTGTGGCATGTGTATATGATTATGTGTGGTGGTGTGTGTGTGTGGTGTGTGGCATGTGTTGTGGTATGTGTATATGTCTGGTGTGTGGTGTGTGTGTGGTATATGTGTATGTGTGTGGTGTGTGTGTGGTATATGTGTGTGTGTGGTATCTGGTGTGTGTATATATGTTTGTGTGTGGTATCTGGTATGTGTGTGTGTGTGTGTGTGTATGGTATCTGGTATGTGTGTATATGTGTGTGTGTGGTATATGTGTATATGTGGTGTGTATGTAGTTTATGTGTGTGTGTGTGTGTATGTAGTTTATGTGTGTGTGTGTGTGTGTATGTAGTTTATGTGTGTGTGTGTGTGTGTGTGTGTGTGTGTGTGTGTGTGATGTCTGGTGTGTGTGTGTGTCTGTCTGTATGCTTGTGCTTGTGTGTATGTGTATTTGGTAGAATCTCAATATATAGCCCTGGAATATCTAGAACTTTCTATGGTTCAGACTAGGCTGGCCTCACATGCAGGGTGCCGGGACCGTCCTGCCTCTGCCTCCTGGATGTTGGAATGAGAGCAACCCAGCTGAGCTTCCTCCTTTCCAAGCTTTGCTGTCCACAGCCAGACCGATGCTCCTTTTATCTTCAGCTTTAGCTTTCCAAGTGATAGGCTTATAGTCTCACCTCACCTGGCCCCCCTCTGTGAGCCACCAGGCACTCAGGAAGGACCCCACACTTCACCGTACCTGTTCGGCCTCTTCCTCAGAACCAGGTCACAGGCCCAGGTACCACACCACATCTTTAGGAGACCACCGTTCAAACCACTGCACAGGGTAGGGTAGCACAGGGCTTGGACTCTGGAATCCTTGTGAGACCCCAAGATGGGTAAAACACGTGGTCAGGGCACAAGGAGTAGAAACCCTACAGAAAGATGGAAGCCAATCCAGGCACAGATATCAGGGCCAGCTGTGAGCTCAGGCCTTTCTCTTACAATCTGGGGATTACTTATCTCAGGGGTTTGTCACCTAAGGACCAGAGCCAGGGGGAGAAGCAGGTGTGGCTGCTCCCTTTGTGCCCTTGGGCAGTTGACCTCATAGCACTGGGCCTTAGCATCCAGTGAACAGAGTTACAAGAAGTGTCTGTTTGGTGGGAGTAGGTAGGCAAGTCCCCCAAATGTTAACAAAGCCCTGAAAGGCAGGAGGACAGAGCCAACACAGTGAGGTGCGCCTGTCACCACTGCTGACGTCGCCATTGTTACATGGTCTTGGGAGTAATCCCAGATGTTTGTGGAGGCCCTGGGCTGGTTAGGTGCTGGAAGCACCCATACCCACTCTTTCCTGGCCCTGTAAACTCAACTCATTTCTGGCATGAGGCTTCCTTGCGTGCACCTCCTCAAGAAGGCAAGCTGTCTGCCTGGCCTAGGGGATCACACATTCGTGCTGGCACGCATGCATGCACTATCCACCCCAATTTCCAGATGAGGAGACAGGGTACTCGGGGCTTAGGAATAGACCTCCAGGGCTCAAACCCCAGTTCCGGCATCTGCTTCTCTGTGCCTCACTTGGAGAATGGAAGAGCAGGGTGTCAGGGATATTCCAAAGGATTCCGTGGGTTGTCTGAGAATGTTCAGAGCAGCGCCTGGCCCACACTGGGCATCTGCTGCCCGACTGCCCTGCCAGAGGGGACAAGCAGGCATCTGGAGGATCCAGCATGTCCCAGGAGCCATGCAGCCTTGGCCCTGCAGCCTCCACTCTTTTCTGGAGTCTGTGGGATGAGGCTTCCTGTGTGCACCTCCTCAGGAAGGCAAGCTGGCTGCCTGGCCTAGGGGACCGCACATGATAGGCGACGGGTACAGCTGACAGAGAACCGCCTGCCTAAGCATGTGTACGGGGCTATTTTTATTGTGTTCAGCTGACTGGTGCTGGCTGGGCTATGCCTGAGCCCTGGCAAGGGTGGCCCTGCTGCAGGGAGTGTGGGGGCCTCTCAAGGGGCAGCCAGTATGGCAGGCAGCATCTCCGCAGGGCAGCCTGAAACCCCTACCTTCTTTCCTATGGGCGAATGGGGGAGTTGTCAGCCCCTCTCCTCTCTTACCTTGGGTGGCTTTCACTGTGGTCTGTCTCTCTGGAGGTAAGAGGAAAAGATACCATGTGGTGTCCTGGCCTCCCAAAGGCCCAGAGGGTGGTTCCTGGGTGGTCCAGTTTCCTAATTGCTGCTGCTTCTCCATGAGAGACAGAGACAGAGACAGAGAGAGAGGGAGGAGAGACACTGGCTCATCATGTTCTGAGGGAGAAGAGAGGTAATGACCACCTTTCTCTGGGGTAAAACATGGGAGGGCAACAGCCTACTACAGACATCCACAGCCAGCACTGGTATGTCCGCATGGTCTGTGGTGGGAGCGAGCACTGGGCGCATGTCCCAATAGGAAGGAGGCCACAGACATGCCTGGTAGAGGGCTGGCTCCCCACGAGGATATGAATGGCTGTAGTGATGGGGTCCACCCACCACAGCAAAGCCACAGGGGCCAGTGGGAAAGAGAAAGTGCAGCCAGATACCCTGTTCAGCCACATTAGGCAAACAACTCAACCATTCAGAGAGAGCCAGCACCCAGGCTGGCTGCCGCTGGGGGGTGGGGGTGGGGGTGGGGGGACTTTGTGCTCTTAGATGTTTTGGCACCAGGTTTTTTTTTAGGGGGGGACTGTGGGGTAACCACTCTTCCCCTCTGTAGAGTGGAGAGAGTTCCACCCTTCAGAGGTCCCTATCACCAGGAAACGTCCTCTGAGCCTCGACTCGGGGGCGAAGGAACTGAGCTAGATCAGTAACATCATACAGCTAGTCTCCTTCCCCAGGGTGTGGCTCGGTGCAATTAGGACTTGGCCTGCATGGGCTTTGATAATTGGATGCAGGCATTGGGCTTCTTATTAGGAGAGAGAGAGGTTCTTCTTCGGGAGGCTCATGATAGAGGGATGATAAACGGCTCTGCCTCGCCATCGTGAGATCCTCTCTGCTGTTCTTCCCACTCGTGGCCTCTTCACAAGCCAGGCCCAGGCCTCCCCTGCCTCAGTACGGGTCCCCAATAGTCCCCGAGTGGCTGGCACAGAAGTGAGGTAGTTTGGAATCCAGTCTGGACAGCTTTCTCCACAGGTGGCTTCAAGGATGGCTCTTCAGAATGACTTCCCCTACTTTAGTAGGGGAAGGAAGGAGGGGTGCCCAGCCTATTGGGGGAGCATCCTCCCTCTGTACCCTGCCTGTGATTGGCCCATAATTACAGGTTTATTGCCTGTATAGCTATTGTGTAATGACATGTTTGCAAATTAATTTTTATGGCTCCTGCCATTAGCATATACAGTGGAGGAAGGTTTCGTATTAATTACTACTGTTGTTCCCGTAATCCCGGGGAATTAAAAACCAATAAAAGAGTGACAACACAAACTGATAGTTTAGGGTCTTTTAAAAATAGTTTTTATTCGTTTCCCTGAAGTACAACTAGAGCTGTGAGGGGTCGGGGTGCGGGGTGGGGGTGGGGGTGGGGTATGTGTGTGAGCAGCGCCTGGTCCCTCTTCCTTCACCTAGCCCAAGAGTGCAGGCAGGTGATGGATGCTATGACCCTAGACACCCCCCCCCCAGTCCGGCCTGTGTGTCCTCGCCTCGCAGGCAGCCCGGGAAACAAAGGGCGGCAGCCTAGGGCCTGGCGCGACCTCTGGGGTCATGCGTAGCAGAGCTGCTAGGCCAGCAGCGGCGCCTTCCTGCAACTTGGGGCCCAGACGCCCTCCCCGGGGCCCGCGCGCGTCTGGTCTGCTGCAGTGGGGGGCGCAGCAAGGATCAGAAGGCTTGGCCCCCACCTCCCTCAAAGTGTCCTCTAGAGCTCTCTCCTGGGGGCCTGTAATCTGAGAGTTACGCGAATTCACCGCGTTTATTCGGATCTCAGGGCCACTGGTTGTGGACCCTGATGGGTGAGAAGGTTAGAGGGCCTGGGCAGCAACCCTAGCCAGGCGCGACAACGGCGCCTACTGTGCGTACCTGCGGGCTAGGACCTGAAGATCTGGGGTCAAAAGGTGACCATTAGTGTCACGGAGTCACACAACCCCAGGTAGTCGCGCCACGGCGGTGGGGAGAGCTTCCATAAAAGGGCTTGAAAAACAAATGGTCGCATCTTGATACTTGCTTTGCCGCGTGCGTTTAGTAGTAGGGGCTGGTGTGTGGGTAAATGGACGCTGTCTCTTTAAAATCGCTGGGCTGGACAATGAGCGCACAGGATGTGGTTTGGCGGCAGGGTTTTTTCCCCTTCGATTTGGGGAATTATCACTTGGGGCCTTCTTGAGCTGGTGTGAACGCGCGGCGGCTGGGGAGGGGAGATACAGGCGCCACACTAACGCTCAGTGCAGTCGGTCGTTTGCTTAAACCAAATTAGCCGGGCTCTCGTTACTATGGTGCAGCCGGGGCTTGCAGAGTCCCAGTAATAGCATTTATTAGGTCTGTTTGCCTGGAAGCATGCCTTCCCGGATCTGATAATGCCCGGGTGCAGGAGAGTGTGGGAGATGGTATCAAGCATTTGATTACACTTGCAACAGGGATTTTTTTAAGGGGTAGGGCGTGGGGGGAGGAAAGGAAAGAGAGAGGCCAACCGCCGGCCTAAGCTCGCCCGGGCGCGGTCTCCGCAGCCCGCTGCGGGCTGCACAAAGGGCGGCCCCGGCCTCCCCGGGGCACGGTCGCGGGGGGGGAGGTCGTGCTCCGGGCTCCCGCAGCTGTCAGACGTGGGTGGGGAGGAGCGAGGGCGGGCCGACGGCCAGAGCGCGGAGTTGGGCAGCCAGAGGGGGGCCCGGCGGTGCCCGCAGCCGCCCACTGTTTGCAAACGGCCGGCTCCCGGGCCGAGGGGAGCACTGTGCTGTCGGAAGCGGGAGCATCCGCCTGGAGCCCTGGGCAGCGGGTCTGATCCATAAGGCTCTGAGGCCGCGCACGGGCAGGTCGCAAGTGGAACTCTCGTCACCTCGGCGAGCAGCCGGGAGCTCCGGGAGGACTCGGCGCAGACGGAAGGAGCCGCCCGCCGCTGCGCCCCTTCCCTTTCGCTTTCATTAGGGGAGACAAATCTGCTGTCAGGCAGCCAGCTTTCCAATTTACCGATAATGATTCTTGCATGAAAATTGATCGAGGGGCTCTCCACCGCCGCGCGCTCTCGCCTCCCGCTCTCCTGCTCCTGCCGGCTGCGCCCCCGCGAGTTCCTCCTCCTCCTCTCCCTCCTCCCCACCCCCTCCGTCTGAGTCAGTGGTGGGACGCCGGGCGGGGAGATAACCAAAAAGGGGGGGTGCTGGTGGTGAGAGGGGGGAGGGGAGCCTGCCCTCACCGGCGTCCCTAGCCCAAGACTTGTTTGTCGCCGGCGCCTCTCCCATTGACGAGGCGAAATCTGCCCCCTCGGTACTTCTTGGCTGTTTGGGTATTAATTTTCTCCACCCCCCCCCAGCACCCCTGCCGAGCGCCCCACTCCTCCTCTCCGCACTCCGCCCCTCCTCACCCAGTAGCTAAGGGGAAACGAAAACAAAGCCGATTTCTCCTTGGCAACCAGATGCCCCCTCCCGCCGCCCCCCTTCCTTTTCCCTTCTGGTTCTGAACGTGAAACCCTGTTGGAAACAGGTCTCTTGACCCTCGCCCTTGACATTCAAATGGCTGAATGGAGGCGAGATTGCTGTTCGCACGTCTTAGGGGGTGCTTTTTTTTCTCTCCCTTTTCCTCTCTCTCTCCTGTCTCTTTTTCTTTCCAATGAGTAATCCCTAAAGACCTTAACCCCCCAATTTCATCACCCTCACCGCCCCCCTTTATTTTTCTCTCTCCTCTTCTGCTCTCCCGCCCTCTTCCCTCCGCCAGCTCCCCCTCCTTTTTTTTTTTTTTTTTAATTTGCATCTCAAGTCCAAAAGGCAGAAAATACACACGCGGCGAAGACGCCGGGCCGCCGAGGAGGCTCCGGCCCTTCCTTGGTCAATTACCTCACTGTGGATCTGCTCCGGCCGAGGTGGCCGAACCTGCCCGGGCGCTGGACGGAAAGGCAGCCTTTGATCATCTCGGAGAAGGAAAAGGAAAAAACACAAACTGGTTTCTACCCACGGCGCTCCGGGGATCGCTTTTCTGCTTTTATTTTATTGTTTTGGACATTTTTGAGCGCCGTGGCTTGGACGCTGGTTTTGTTTCATTGCTGGGCTTGATTTTTTTTTTCCCCCTCATTTCCTTCTTCGTCCCTCTCTGGCCACTATGGAATTCTAACCTGAGCCATGTTCGGACTGAAGCCGCCTCTCTATTACTTACCAGGTAAGCGAGTCGTGCGCCAGGTCCTTGGGTCCCTAGACCAGGGCGCGTAGGGGCGCACAGGGGCGCGCTGCTCGGCTGCCCGCTCAGTGCGCGCTGCCGCGTGGGGCGCCCGGCCCGGTGCGCGTCTCGCTCCTTTTGTCTGCGCGGAGCCGGCGGCGCTGCGCCCCGGGCGCGATCGTGCGGGTGTGAAGTTACTTTCCCTCGGGCGGCGACCTGGGGGCCCCGGCCCCGCCGCCCCCCTCCCGATTCCCTGGAAGGTTTTGTTGTGCGAGGCCGGGAGGGGCCGTGGCCGCAGTGCGCGCGGCTTCCTGTTTCCTGCGCCTCGGTGCGCGCTGACAGCCGCTGCCATGCAACTTTCAGTTTCGGGGGCCACTGCGGGAGAGCTGGGGAGCCCCTCCACCCTTAAGATGCTTGCGCGCGGGTGCAAGGGAAGAGCCCGGAGCGAACAGGCAGGCGTGGGAACCCGGCCCTTCTGGTGGCTTCCCCCTGGGGTACCCCCTTCGGGTCCGACTGCACGTGACCGCAGGTCGAGAGGGCTGGGCTGCGTGTGGCCGCTTCTTCTAAGAATGCTGGATTTTAAATCTTCTTTCTCTAAGCCCTGGCACACAGTTTCTATTGAAGTTGAGGCGTCTGTGGGGTGCAGAAATGTTGGGGTGCAGAAGGAGCAGAGGGGTGGCCTTCGTGCATGACATGGTCTGCTGTTTTCTGCAGATAATTTGGGAATAGTTTTGCTAGGAAACGTGCACGTGGCTGGGTGTTGGGTTAACATTGCCTTTTTTTTTCCTTGTGTTTTGTGTGGATCCTGTGGCTCTTGCCAGATATCCACCGACCTGGAGTCCAGAAGAGATGTGGGCCAAGAACCTGCCTGGGCAGGACTCAGCTGCAGGGAGCTGGCCCTAGTAGTCCTGACCTAGGGCACACGTTGTAACTGAGTTAATGTAGCAGAGATGAAAGGTCACAAGGAAGAGCGGGTAGTGGAGGCAGTTCCGACTGCAGGACGGCTGTAGGTGGCATTCCTTTGCGGATGCTTCTATGTCCAGCCCTACCTGGTGACAAGCCTGTTCTGTTCCTGGGGTGTCCACCCCTTGCCGTTGTTTATATTGAGACAAGGTCTTATGATTTAGCTCTGGCTGGCCTGGAACTCGTAGATTCCCCTGCCTCAGCCTCACCTCCACAAAAGTGCTGGGATGAAAGGTGTGTGCCACAGGGTCTGACCCCAGGCTGTTTTTATTGGAAGATGATCTCCCAGCCGGCGTCTCCCTCTCTTCCAGGGCCTGAAATAGCAATTGCCAAACCTCTAGCTGGGCTCTCCCCTTCCCGTTCAGTTCACTTTGGTACTTCCTTCCATTTGATCTAGCTAAAATTAGAGCCAGGAATCCCCAGCTTCCAGCAGGGTTATCTCTGCAGGAGGGCAGGTGCCCTCTGCAGCTCAGCCGGCTCCCCACGGGAAGGTGTGTCTGGTAGCCTCTTCACAGAAGTGCTGCAGATTGATTCTGCCCCTGCATCTCGTTAGCTTTGACAAGGAGAGCAAAGATAGGTACTTTCTTTTTGTGCTCAAAAGCGCCTCTCTGGGGCCTTGGAGCTAGCTGGTGGTGTGAGAGGAATCTCTGTAGTAAGTACTGGGCGGCTCACAAGCACAGGTGTTTGAAATCTGCACCCCAGGCCACCTGACGTCCAAGGGCCGTCTGGTATATTAGCTTGTCAGGTGACTGATTCTTTATTTACACAGGGAGCCTCAGACCGAGAAGGAGGAAGTGTCAGACTGGGGAGTTCAAAGCAATTAAAAGAATCAGCCTTGGCTGGGATTAGGCCCTAGGCAGGCAGGCAGGCGGGTGTCAGCAAGGTGAATCCTGCTTGTCCTGATCCTTCAGGGAGGGGAGGGCTTGGCTGTCCTCCCCAGGGAGGAGGGCTCAGATAAATAAGCCACAGGTTGAAGGGTTTTCTCCTACTGAAGTTTATTTTTTGACTGTCTCTGCCAAGGTTTTCCACCCTGGAGCTCAGATGCACCTTGAGCTGTAGGTGGGTAGTTTGGGGACTCTCCCATACACCCCATGGGGTGGGTACTGATATCTCACCCTGCTGGCCAATCTGCCCAAGAGGCCCAGCCGTTGCCCACTCTAGAAGTGTCAGGGCTGGGATCTGCTGTCAGCCACTTCAAGAGGGGATTTCCAGGCCTGAGAGCAGTGGGTGTCTGGTTGGCTGTGGTCAGGAGCTTTAGTTGAGAGTCAAGAGTCTTGACCCTTAGAGGGACCTGGACTCTGAGTTCTAGGTTTGTCCCAAGCCTCTGGATTCTGTCCTCAAGATCTGGTCCCATCAAGGTGGCTGTAACCAACCACCAGGGGACAGGGTTCAGAATCTATCCACCAGCTTCTGTGGGGGAGAGGGAGGGTGGCCACGGTCAGGTTGGCTCTATTTTCAGTCTTCTCTTGCCACACTGGACAATGGGTCTGAAGTCCAACCCAGTGTGTTCCCAGCCAAAACCTTGGCAGGTAAGGAAAGTTCCCAGAAGTCCTCCGTGGTTTTCCTGTCTCTGACTTGGATCTCCTGTGCTGTCCTCCTAAGATTCAGAGTCTCCCGATATCAAGCCTCTGTTGGCGTGAGGCGCACCTGTGTTCTCCTGGAGTCCCTGAAGGTTCTCTGACCACATAGGTTGAGCAGTGCTCTTGTAGCCCAGACTAAACTGACCAGGCCTAAGAGATGTTGCTCTACTCATTCTCCACCTTAGGTTCCAAGGACCTGTGAAGGAGAAGATCTGGGAGGGATGAAGTGTGGTTTGTTTTGACCTTTGAGAGTCTCATGTAACCTGGGCTAGCCTGGAACTTGCTGTGTGACCCAGGCTGGCCTCAAACTCCCTAAGCTCCTTCCTCCACTCCACCCCATCCCACCCCCTAGGTGTAATGGTATAGAGTTAATCTCCACACAGGGGTAACTATCAAGCGTGTGAAGGTTTTAATAAGGTATTGTTACAAGGATGAAATCTTTTGCAGAAATTCACAGACCTTAGTGGTCCAGGTGGGACTTGAACTTGGTGCTTTGGGCCAAGTCTGGCTGACTTTATAGTGAGAAGTGACTCACTGACTAGAGGGTCAATCAGCTTCTCGTGCAAAGAGAGGAAGATGCAGGATCTGGGGCCATGCCCTCCCATCTTCCTGACGGTGACAGATGGTAGTCTTTTTCTGGGATCCCCTATCTGGCTTTCCTCTGTGTGCACAGCTTACTGGATACCCCTGTCCCTGAACTCCACAGGACTTTGTGATCCGTGCAGTCGGAGACTGAGTGTCTCCTTTTTGCTTGGCCTGCTGCCAGACCAATAACGACAGTCGTAAAAATAAAAAGGATAATAAAATAAGGAGGAGGAGGCTGTGGCCACTTCACATACAGCCTGTTCCATGCCAGACTTGCTAATTCACCGGACGTCGCTGGGAGGTCAGGCGAGGGCTGACCCACTTGACTGCAGAGGAAACTGAGGCACAAGGGAGGCCGAGGTCACTGGAGCGACAAAAGGCGCAGCAAGAGAGGCTCAGCTGGGCCCTGACCCCTGACCCTGGGCAGTCTGGCTCCAGAGTCTCTGCTTAATAAATATTTGTTGACCGGTCAGGGAGAGATGGCGGCTGGTATTGGCGGTGGCGCCCTCCTGGGGCCCCTTATCTTGTTCCTGACTGTTGGCTGACCCTGCCCTGGCCCCAAGATGAACTCTTGGTGACCTCACCTCCCTCTGGATTCCCTGTCCGTAGCCAGGAAGGATGCTCTGAGACCTGCCATGAAGGGACTGGAGTCTGAGAGCACCATGGCTAGTGGCAGTACTTAGCCTTATCTCTGTTGGAACATCTTCTGTGCCCAAAGCTGCCCCCTGAGGTCATAGTGAGTCATTCAGAGATAGAGGACCAGCCTGACCCGACGCCTTTACGCCTTTCTGAGTAGCTTACCCTCTGCTAGCTTAGTCTGTGCATAGAGTCAGGATAGTGGAAGGATAAAGGTCCCCAAAGATTGCACTCCAGAGTGTTCCAGCCTGTGTACAAGGCTAGGTGTGGACTGTGCCCAGCACGGGTTGGGGTTGTGTGTGTACAGGCCAGCCAACCAGGGCGGCCTCCCTTGCCAGTTACACCCACACCTGGGGCCTGTGGGGTCCTAAGGAAACCCTGGAGACCTGCTGTTGTGTCAGGCTGAGCCTGGGAAGGAGGAGGTTTGGCCATTTTCGAAGTGACAGAGACCTTCTTACTTACAGCTCCGACACAGTGGGGGCTGCGTGGGGCTCACAGCTAGCACCTTCAGGGCAGTCAGTACGTAATCTTAGATACCCCTGAGAGCTGGGGAGGGACCACCACGTTTGGATCTGGGAAAGCCAGGGTGCCTTTTGTCTCAGTGAGGTCAGGGCCTGGTCTGGCTCTCACCTCTGCTCAGGGAGACGGTCATTAGGATTCCACTCTGGCTTCAGGGCGTCCGCAGTGCCATGGGTGGGAATCGATTGGCCCTTGCTCTAACTCCTCATCTTTTTGACTCTTCCTGCTCTGGGAGCAAATGGTCTGGAGGACACTTGGTTCTGCCTGGAGGAGGAGGAGGAGGAGGATGGAGGCTGTACTTCCTCCCTAGAGGAAGGTGGGCAGTGGGAGGGCCTGGCCAGACAGACTGTCCCTGGCAGAGCCAGCCAGGGGCTAGAGGGTCTCTGCCTCTGTAGCATTTACTCCCAAGACCTGTGTTCCCTGT
Organism: Mus minutoides; assembly: GCA_902729485.2. Classification (NCBI taxonomy): domain Eukaryota; kingdom Metazoa; phylum Chordata; class Mammalia; order Rodentia; family Muridae; genus Mus; species Mus minutoides. The sequence goes on along the minus strand of LR749510.1, from coordinate 943,808 downwards.
CTGCCTTCCCTATGGATGAAGTACCAGGGTCCAGTGAGCTCTATTTATATGTCTACCTCTGCATTTTGCAGCCAAGGACACTTGCCAAGGAAGACTCTCAGGCCAGCGCCTTCCACTTTCCTGGGGACTGACTCTGAGGGAGGTTGGTGCTGCCTCAGTCGACTCGTTAGCAAGTACCGTTTAGGGTGTCCTTTTTTGCCACACTGGGGCTTGAACTCAGAGCCTTGAACTTGCCAGGCAAGTGCTCTACCAAGTCACACACTACCCACCTCCCAGACCTTCTTTCATTCTTTAGCTTTGAGACAAAAAGGCTTGCTAAGTAGCTGAGGGTGGGCTTGAACTCACTCTGCACCTCAGGGTGGCCTGAGCTTTGTAATTACAGTCAGCTGCTCCAGGACTGCCTTGAAGTACACTTCGCTGATTCCCTCGTAACCGTGTGTGTGTGTGTGTGTGTGTGTGTGTGTGTGTGTGTGTGTGTGTGTGTGTGTAGATGGTTCACAGGGCCTCAAACAGGCTAGACAAACACTACACTCAGACCCTGAAGTGGCTGACCTTTCTTCAGAGAAGTGGATAGTAGAACTTAGTTTTTTAGGGGCGATCCCCAGAGGAAGGATGACGAAGTGCTTGGGAACGTTTCCCTTGTTGGTGGTCTATGCACTGAGGTGGACTCACCAGGGGCTAGGCCACAGGCGGGAAGAGGGGAGTCGAGTGTGAGGAAATAAGTTAGATAATCGCGTTCTTCTTTTTTTAAGAGCCCCATATAGATTTAAGGTCCTTTTGTTAATTTAGGAACATAAAACTGTGATGTACAGCTTGGTTTGCTCGTAAAATTACAAAGTATGGCATATTTAGATCCCCGAAGGCGTGGGGTAAAAGGGAAGGAATGGGTGAGAATTTTTTTTTAATATGTCTTTGGGGAGATTCATTTTTCCGGCCTTCCCCTCCAGCAGTGCCAGGCCCTCTACAACTCCGCAGGGCCCCATCGCTGCCTCCTGAGTTGGGTGGGACTCAGCTGGAAATGGGGGTGTTTGGCAGGCAGCCAGGCCCAGGTCCTGCCCCCAGCCCCCAGGCCTGCCAGCCCCTGGACTCCCTTGCCTCCTTGGATCTGCTCGCTCTGCCTTCCTCCTGTCCCCCACCCGAGGCGAGGCCGGAAGTGCCCTCTCACCAGGCCTGGCCCACTGCCCAGCCAGCCTTTGGCTACCGGCTTAATGGTCTGTACGGTCAGGAAGTCACCAGACCCTTGGTCGTGGAAGAGGTCAGGCTGCTGAGCCCTCGTCTATGGGGACCAGTGTTGCCTGGCTCTCCTCCCTGACAGGCAGTGCGGGCTGGGTCCATGGGCTCCTGGCCAGGGTCAGCTTCTGCTGGGCCGCTCTGAGTAGCCCAGTGTTGCTTTTCACCAGGAGCATGTGTGCCTGGCCTAGTTCCACGCTCCGTGAGGTTGGAACATGGATTGAATATCAGGGTGACAAGCTTCTGAGCTCCCCGTCTGGGGCTTTCCTGTTCTATAGACAAGGGGAAGGTTCAGTTTGAGTTGGGGAGCAGAGGCTGTGTCTAGGAGGAGACCCCCAGCCCTTTCCCCTTGGTGATATTTTTATAGCAAGGCTCTGAGCCTTCAAAAAACCAGCAGGGCTCTTGTAGAAGTCAAGGGTTCCCATGGGGGTTGGGGGGGAGGAAATGGAGCTTTTTGTAGCAGCCCGACAACATGCAGCGTGTGTCTGATCCGGTGGCTTAGGAGAGGTGGGGGACTGGACCTTGTCCTTATGGACCAGGCTGGGCTCTACAGAAGGAGGCAGGGCAGGTGCTGGGCCGGACTCTTCAGGCTATGACATCTGTGGGAGTGGTAACGGACTTTGAGGCCAGTAGGGCATTGGGAATATCTTAAATGTCATCACACCACTGATGTCAGTGAGCTGGGTTCTGTGAGCCGAGGGGGACCCAGAGTTGTGTGTTTTGTTTTTCTTTGTGTCTGTGGGTGTGCGCATGCTACTGCACACACGTGGAGGTCAGAGGACCACTTGTAGGTGTCGGATTGAACTCAGGCTGTCAGGCTTGGCAGCAAGCACCTTGGCCCACTGAGCCAGTTTGCCAGCCTCACCCAGAATTTTTGGTTTATGGTTTTTGTTGTTGTTTAGTTTTTATTTACATATATCTATTTGCTTTTGGTTTCTCGAGACAGGGTTTCTCTAAGGCCCTGGCTGCCCTAGAACTTGCTCTGTACACCAGGCTGGTCTCGAACTCAGAGATCTGCCTGCCTCTGCCTCCTGAGGGTTGAGATTAAAGGCATGCGCCACCACTGCCCAGCTGACCTGAAATTTTGGAGCTGTCAACTAGCCCAGGTGCATGGAGGTACAGCAGTGAAGTCCCAAATGATTGCCTTGTCCAGAGGCACCTGTAGTTTCAAGAGGTCTACAGGGTGTAGAGAGCCAGGATTCAGCACTGGGTGGCTAGAGCCCCCCTCCCTCCCCCAACAAGAGAAGATGTTAGCATCGTGGGATCAGAAGGTTCTGAGGCACCAGGGATGGTATGGCTGTCTGGGAATAGGTGGGGATAAGTATGGAGCCGGACAGCTAAAGAGTAGCGCATGCGTACTGAGGCCATTCCTTCCGAAGATCCTCTGGCTGCTGGGTGACCCATGTAGAGGAGACCATCATGGCTCTGGGTAGCTGCTCTGTGGAGCGCAGCCATGGCAGTCGGAGACCGTCCGTGGGGCTATGAGGTCCACTCATGGCTGTCTTGCCTGGTGACCTTGTTTCTGCACCTCTGGGAACTGGAGGGTGGTAGAGTGGTATAGTAGGGGGTTAGAGGGTGTTTGAGGGGTCTGCAGCTTGTTCGAGGTCGGTCTGCTGCAGCACTGCCGAAGTACAGCGCCTGGTGGGAATCAGGGCTGAGTACCTCCTCCCTTCTTGGTTGTGTTACTCTGGGCAGGTTACTTAACTGCTCTGTTTTCTTGTGTGTTTCCCATGTGTACACGGGGCCAGCCGTGCCACCGTGTAAGCTTGTCTGTCCTGAGCATTGGCAAGTGCACATGCAGGAACCAAGGATGAAATGCTCTGGAACGGAAGTCTGCATTCTCCTTGCAGTATGTATGAGTTCTCAACTGTGGCTTTAGGCTGGTGTCAGAGCAGAGGCTCGCCCCAGGTTGGTGCTGGAAGGAAGGCATTACTTATGGGCTCCTGCAGGATGCCAAGGAGCCCAGGCTCTCAAAATGGTCGCCGGTGACAAGTCCTAGATACGATAATAGTTCACTGTGGAGACCCACACTGGCCTGTGGCCCAACACCAGCAGACCTCAAGTCTTCTGGGATAGAAAGTTTTTCTGGCTGGATCCTCTCCAGGGAGAAGGTTGTGGGGTACTAGATTCTTCTAAAGGCTTTTGCCTCTTGCCCCCCCCCCCCCCCCCCCCCCCCGGCTGAAGGCTCCAACCTCACCCAGCAGCAATGGAGGCCCAGGCAGACGGCAGCTCATCTCTGACCAGACCTCCTTTGAACTGGCCCCCAATGCCGCCCACCCCCTTGTCACTCTGGCTTGTAATTCATTTAGGATTAGCTCCCAGGCCTCTCCCGGGCCTAACTTCTGTTGTCTTGGAAACCGTGTCAACCGTTTGCTGGTTTCTGTGATTATCTGACAAGAGGGGGGGGGGGAGCAGGGACATGAAAGAGCATAACGGGGAGACAGTATGGGTCTTAATGGAGCTCTCTGCGGAAGCCTGGGAGGCACGGAGGGATGGAGTGCCCTCAGACCTACAGCTGCGTGCCAGGGGCTCCTGGTGGGGGCTCTCACCACTTCCTGCCACTCTGGGGAGCTGAGAGAATCACCCCCTCACCTCACCTCACCTTTATTTCCTCTATCTCAGATCCTCTGAGGCCCAGAGACAAAGTGCTATTCTCTTCCCCCACCTCTCTGCTGGGAAAGTTCCCTTGTGGGCTTCTCCGGACACAGCAACACTGGGAGGCTGGGGGAGGCGGGTACCACCACCTGGGAGGAAGCTGAGCTGTGCAGACCATAAACCCACCCCAGGATGCTGGGAACTGGACGCCAGATGGGGTCAGGATGGCACCAGTGTGCCATTGTGGGCTGGCCTCAGGCCCCCTGTGCCTGACACTGCAGCCACAACTAAAAGGTGAGAGGGGGTACTTGTCTGCTGAAGGGCCCTCTTCCTCCTCCCCCCCATTGGCTCTGACTACAGGCAGCGGTAGTCTCAGTGGTCCCAGATGAAGCACCCTCTTCCATGGGGTTCTCAGTGTGGTCTGGGATTCCTCACAGCCTCTGATGTAATGTCAGGGGTTGTGATGGCTTATGCAGAGAAGAGGCCCCATGACACACACACACACACCCGCTTCCCAGGGCCTGGCCTCAGATATCAGGGCCTCTTCCACACCACACTCAGTCCGTTAGCAGAGAGGGAGGAGCCCTACCAGGCAGGGCTCAGCTGGAAGGAATCCATCCCTTGATAGGGTGGGAACCACACTGAAGAGAAGATAGGATGAAGATGTGGAAACTGCCCGTTGGGAGGATAGTCAGCCTGTCTGTCGCAAGCTCTTCGGAAAGCCTGCTTTTCCAGGTAGGAGGCCTGACCTCTGGGACTGGACTAGACTCAGTCCTCTAGAGCCTGCTTTTGGGGTTTCCAGACAGTCTAGGATGTGGGCCTGGAGCAGTCTTGGATCTCAGTGTGGAAGCTGGAAGGCCCCGCCTTGAGGGTTCACAGTGGGCCTGTGAAGCTTCCCCAAGAAGGTGGTGTGAGGGTCTGCACACAAGAGCGCAGCTCTGGTCACAGGAAGAGCAGCCCCTCCCTGGAGTGAGGGGGCGACTAGATGCCTTTCGGGGGGGGCTGCTAATGAGCCGCATCTGATTTTTTATGAACCTCCCTGGTAAATTATTAATTTGGGCCAGAAATGAAAGTGTGGAATCGGATAAGCTCATGAATATTCATGGCCGAATCGAGCACGGGTTGATCAGTGGCTGGAGCGGCCAGCCAGGCTCCTGACCCAGATACAGGGCAGAGCTCTGGGAACCTCCCCCACCCCCCTCGGGTTGTAGGTGGGGCTGGTGACTCACAACTCACACACAGTAGTGGCCCACGCTGGAATGACAGGCCCCTGCCACTAGTCAGAGCCATTCCTCTCCGTTTCCAGATGAGGGTCCCCTTAGAGGATGACCTTTGGGTCTGGGAAATGGATGTGAGGACCACTGAGCCCTCCTACCTAAGAGTATCCTGCTAGGCTACTGTAATAGCCAGTTGGCATCTCAAGCTGCTCCAACCGGACTTCTTCCTCTTGCCTTGCCTGGCAACTCTGCCCAAAGGCCAGGCCTAGGGAGGGCTGCTTGGCTCTGACCTGCTACCTGGCTCTGACCTACACCTCTTTGCAGACGGTTTCCCTCACCAGGCTTCAAGGCTCAGCCCTATTAGATGCTTCTCCCCCAGGCCCAGGTCTGTGAAAGTGGGATTCTTGGGAGGACCCTATAAATTCAGAAACCAGATCTGTTTTGTCAAAAAAAAATTTAACACTTATTTTGTGTTGTGGGGTAGGGGGATTTCCAGCCACCAGGCGCCTGTGGAGGTCAAAGGACAACTTGCAGGAGTCTGTCCTCACCTTCCACGGTACGTACGGCTCTCTGGGGTCTCTGGGTCCATGTGTTGAAACTTGGACCGTCAGACTCGGTAGCGAAGGCCTTTCTCTGCGGAGCCATCCACTCCCCTGGCCCAAGAGTTCAGTTTTTGTTTTTGTGTTTGTTTATTAAACAGGGTGTTGTTTTGCAACCCAGGCTGCCCTCAAATTTTCCATCCTCCTGCCTCAGCCTCCTGACTGCTGAGATCACAGGCCTGCATCCCCAACACCTGGGTAGCGGCCTAGGATCTGGATCTGCAGAGCCCCTGTTGGAAGGGCTTGGGCAAGTTGTTTGCTCAATTTCAGGCCTCTGCTGCATCCTACTTAGGATATGGAAAGCTGGTTTGTTCATTTAAAGCACTCAAGGAGGCCTGGTGTGGTAGCACATGGCTGTGATCTCAGCACATGGGACGCTGAGGCAGGAATTGTTTCTGCGATGGCTGTCCAAGCGGGGGAATACTCACAGCCTCACAGGCTGCCTGCTCCTGTCATCCAGCCTGTTGTGGCCCCGGGTACCTCAGGGCCACCCTACACTGTGTGGGTTTCTATTCTTCTCCAGTGCAGGCTTTGCCCTTCTCTAGGCCTAGGCAGGCTCCTTGTGGGTGGAACCAAGGAGTTTCCCCCTAAACCTCAGGTGGGGAGGGAGCCTGCAGAAGAGAGTGAGGTATCTGGTGGTCCACTGTGAGCTGTGGCCTGGGGTTCACAGGCCAAGCTGGCCTCTGTCCTAGAAAACCTGTCCAGAGAGGCAGCTCCCAGGCCAGATAGGGTTAAAGGTCAGTTCTCTTCAGGGCCAGGGAGCTCTGAAGGTCTTGGTCACTGGTCAGTGTGACCGGCAAGTGTGGCCTTGGGAATATCCTCCGGGCCTAGAGTATGGGGAGAACTGCCCCCAGAACCTCCCCTTTGGCCTCCCCTTGGCCTTGCCGATGACTGTGGCCGGCATCCACTTGCCCTGCAGGGTCAAGGGCAGCAGAAGGGATTTTATTGGAAGCACAGAAACCAGCAAGTCCACTCGTTGGCTTTTTATCCAGAGTCAGAAGCCTTTGACTCAAGGCTCTGTCACTTCCAGGGTGCCAGGGTGCAGAGGGGGCAGCCAGCCAGCGGGTTGGACTGGTGAGGTGAGCAGAGTGGGCAGGATGCTAAGCAAACAGCCACCAGGCAGCAGTGTCCCTGCCTGGCTAGAAAGGGACATTTGTGCTTGGCAGCTGCCAGACGGTTCCCGACACCTGCCCGTGCCAGGTCCAGGCAGGGGGAAGAAGTGAAAGTCAGTCATAGGTCTTGCCTCCTAGGCTGCAAGTTCCCTGGGCTGGATCCTGGGATGTTCCTGACTCCAGCCTAGAGAAAACCGGGAGGCCTTCCTGCAGGAGGTGGCACCCCATGCAGATAATGAGTATGGACTGGGTGTTTAAAGGGGCCACACGGGGACAGAGAGTGGTTTGCCTCTCATGTGTCACAGCTGGGCTGGGTGCTTAGAAGGACCCTGTATCGTGCTAAAGAAGACTCCAGGGAGCTGTGCTGTAGTAAGGACTTACCCCTGAGCTCCCACCGGTAGGCACCCTTCCCAGGCCTTGCCCTAGGAACAGAGGTAACTCTGCATTGTTACCTGAGACCCAGCACCCGACTTCATGTCAGAAGCTTTGGAAGCTCATCATATGCCACTCTGATTCTTGTTTCTGAGTTGGATGGTGGCTCCCAAGCTGGTCAACGCATTTAGAGATCAAGGCCCCAGACACTAGGAAGTATACAGAAGGCAGTGCTGGTCTCAGCCCTGGGGCAGGTGCAGACACTGGAGCCATTGGGACCTTGAGGAGACTGCTGAGCCTGAGCCTGGTATGTGTGTGATGTGTACCAGGAACCTGACAGTAAACACCGGAGGGATGAGCAGGGACAGGTCAGAGGTTACAGAGCCTGGCAGGTCCTCCCTGCTGGGGCAGACATGTTCAGAGCCTGGGGACACACCGTGGGGGTACCCGTCCACAAAATGAGGAAGTAAGGTTGGGGTGTGGGGAGGAACCCCCAAGGGAGATCGTTTCTTTAAGGAAGGGGTAGGCCCACTGTTGTGAGTGAGTTGGCTTTGCCTCTTCCAAGTGGCCCCTCCCCCTCCTCTCTAGAGTAGGTTTGAGGCAACAGAGCTGGAAAGAGGACCCCCCCCCCAAGCTGGGGTTTCCCAGTGCAGTAGCCCCTCAGCAATGCCATAGGATAGGTGCTAATAAGGTCCCAAAGGGGGACCCAAGGGTCAGTGGAACATTCGGGGTGGTAAAAAAAATTACAGGATGAAGACCTAAGTCATCCCAGGAGAGGAGTATGGAATAATGGCCTAGAAGTGGGGTGGTGGGGGTAGGGGTGTTACTTGTGTGGGCTGGGGGTGTGGGAAAGCTGTTTATACGTATGGGGGGACTTGGATCATAGATGGCGGCTGGGGGGTGGCTTCTGTGGCTTCATTCATCCAACCTTAGCCTCACGCTGAGGAGGAAAGTGCAGAGAGACTGAGCAGTCTGGGGCAGGTTGTACAACCAGTCAGTTGGTAGGGCAGGGTTTAAATTGCGCTAGTCAGATTGCAGATGCCTTTTCTAGCCTCTTGGCTTTCTTACCTCCGCTACTGCAGGGTCCTGACCCCAAATGCGTGGGTTCTCCGAATCCCTTTTTTCATGCATGGCACAGAGCTCCGTCTCCGTGGTGGGAAGCAAGTCCACCGAGATACTGACTCCTCTCTTGGCTCCCGTGAGCCCACATACAGCAGGCAAGCCTTGTGTGGACAGGGTTCATTTCTTGGAGTTGTGAACCTTAGAGGCCGGTTCTCAGGGTCATTAAAAGATGCCATGTTCTGCTTGAGCTTTGGTGTCCCAGTAGCACAGTGGAGCCTCATACCCACTGGGTGCGATGATAGCTTAACTCAGGCACTCAGAGGTAGATGAATCTCTGAGTTCAAGGCCAGCCTAGTCTACAGAGTGAGTTCCAGGACAGCCAGGGCTACACAGAGAAACCCTGTCTGGAAACACAATACACACTTTATTTGTAAATTCTGGAGTGTTCGGTGGCTGTGTTCCGCACAGGCCCAAGACCAGAGCAGGTGCCAGGAGGTAGCAGCTTCTGTTCCCCAGGAGACAAGGTCTCACTGTGTAGCCCTTGGTGGCCTGGACCTTGTATGTAGATCAGACTGGCCTCAAACTCACAGAGATCCATCTGCCTCTGCTCCCGGATATGAGATTAAAGACGTCTGGCAGGTTGTGCACTTTTTTTTTTTAAAGATTTTATTTTATTATTATATCTAAGTACATACTGTTATACTGTTGCTGTTTTCAGATGCACCACAAGGGAGTGTCAGATCTCATTACAGATGGGTGTAAGCCACCATGTGGTTGCTAGGATTTGAACTCATGACCTGCAAGAGCAGTCAGTGCTCTTAACCACTAAGCCACCTCTCCAGCCCCAGGTTGTGCACTTCTTGTCCATAAGGGTCTGTGTGTTTCTGGGATGGAAATTCAGGAGAAATTATTCCCGTCAGAATCCCATCCATAGAAAAAATACCATAGTAGGGACCGTGTGGGTGTTAGAGCCACTGTGTTCTCATCTCACAGTAGGGCAGGCCAAGCACCAAGCAGATACAGGACCTCCATGGTCTCAACCTCCCTTGAGCCTAGTCTGGAAGAGACCATCCCACCTTGGTAGCACGGGGAGGCTCCACCTCCCTCTGCCCGCGGGGGGGGGGGGGCGGGGGCGGGGCAACCTGACTTGTTCTTGGAGGATGTCCAGCTGGTCAGAGAGCTGGTCTGGCTGCACTCCTTTGAGAGAGAGGAAACTATCAAGGGCTGGCCATGGGAGTTGTAAGGATAAGGGCTTTCCCTAGCAGGCAGCCAGAACGCCTCTCTCCTGGCTAAGGAAGAACCAGGCCTGCGAAAGGCCCAGTGCCCACTATTCAGCTATAGCCCAGAGAGGGAAAACCACTTGCCCGGGGATTACACAGCACTTGGAGGCCGGAGTAGCTCCTGGCAGCAGCTGAGTATGTTAGCAGCTCTGACGTCCTTACTGCTCCTGTCACAGCCCTGCTGTGCTTATCCTGCACGCCACAGCCACCCAACCCATGAGCTGTCTCTCCTCGATTGGACAAGGCCCAGGGGTCAAGCCGCAGGCGTGGCTGTGGTCTAGAGAGAAGGCCCAAGTCACACACCCCTGTCCGGACTGCTGCGCTGATTCTAAAGGGTGCCTTTGAACAGTGCACACCCAGGCAGCTGCCCTCTTATAGCTTGGCTTGGCTTGGAAGGGTTTGCTCCGCCCCCAACCCATAGCCCCACCCCCAACCCCGCCTCAGACCCCTTGGTGAGCCCCGCTCCCACTACCACCACCTTAAAGCTCCCAGGGGTGGCTCGCCTGCCGCCAGGGTGAGAGGGAGTCGTCGTCCCCCACCCCCTCAGTTCCTTGTGTCTGCTCTTGCTCTGCCCACCCCAGTGCTCCCACGGGTGCAGTAAGCTTGCCCTGAGCCCCCAGCAGGCCACGGTCCCCTTACCCTGCCAGCCAGTTGCTGGTCTTAAAGGTTAATCCCCACTCTGTAGCCGGATCCCTGCCCCTCCCGCCGCAGCCCTTTCCGCCCCAGTTAATTAAATCCGCTCGGCTATTGTCAGAAGAGAAACTCGGGTGTTTATTGCGCCTCCAGAATGTCAAAGGCTCGCACGGTTTGAAGACATGCTGGCAGGGAATAGCCTGAGCATATGTCTACGAGGCCGGGGGCAGCCAGGCCACTGCCACCTCCGCGACCTGCGGCTGCTGCTGCTCCGGCTGCCGCTAACTGCCTCCCAGACAGGCACTTGACAGGGCCTCATGTACCAGGAGAGCCCTGGCTGAGCCCTCGGGGAGATCAGATCAGCTCATAAATATCCTGGTCCCAGAGACTGCTTCACCAAGAGGAATTTAAAACGCAGAGGAAGGAAATAAACACAGACCCTCCTCCTCACCACAGGGTGGGGAGCCCCTTAGAAGACCCTGAGGGGGCGGCTTCCCCTTCTCTCTCTTTCTCCCCTCCCCCATATCCTTGTGTGTGTTCACGTTTTATTATTATTAAGCAGAAGCACATGGCTAATTATGATTCCCCCCCCTCATGGAGAGGGGCGTGAAATGGATGTGTTCATTTTATAGAGATTTTTTTTGTTGTTCTCCCCCCTAATAATAACGCTTTAAAGATGTTTGACATGTGTAACTAACAGCTGGTTTCCCGTTGTGGAAACTGGCCTTTTATTTCGAAGCAGGTTGAACTGTCATTAGTGGTATAATTAGGTGACTGTCAGCGTAGAGCAGAAAGCTGCTTAATTGTAGAGACGGCGTTGCGAGGGCTCCCGTCTTTTCATGGCTATATTTGTTTTAGCTGTTTGAATTTTCATTGTATTTTGGCATTTGGTATGTTGCCTCCGTTTTGTTGGGGTTTTCTTCTCTTCCTGTTTTTAGTGCGTCTGACAGCTGTGTTCATGAGCGCCTGGTCCTGAGGACAGCAGGATCCATGCAGGCGGTAATACTGGAGCCAGGACGCTGGTCCCATACTCCCGGGGCCAGGCTGGAGCCAGGAGCAAGGCCAAGTGAAGGCTGGCCACTGGCACAGACCTGACCTCCCCAAACGGCCACCTGAGGGTTTTATCCCTCGGCACAGGGTGTTGGAAAGCAGCATTACAGAGTGAGTCCCTAGTATGCAGTGAGGCTGGGGGTTGCTGGGTCACCCCCCAGCTCCTGCTGTGCCGCCATTGGAACCGGAGTTTGAAAACAGCCGGGCTCTATGTACCCTCAGGCTTTCTGGTATCGCCCGAGGCCCTGAGCCGGGCTAGCCACCGGCACGAGTCTGCTCCCCAGTGCTACCTTGGGACTCCTTCTCAGATCTGGGTTCTGGGTGGGTCTAGGATGCTGTGTAAGGTCTTGGGTGTTAAACATGGTCTGAGAGGTACTGTGTGGGGTGCTATGCAGAGTCTGGGTGCTGTGCAGGGTCTTGGGTGCTGTGTAGGTTTTGGGGTACTGTGTGGTATGTCTGCTCTGTGTGAGGGAGGATATAGGAAATATCTGTCTGACCCCTGCTGGATGGTTACACACTTTCCCTAGGAGACAGGGTGCTTTGTCACTGAGAGACATGCCACTGGAATCTGGGGGCTATCCGGCCTGATGGCTGCCCTAATGTTCCACAGGCCTTACCCTGACCATGGGAGGTCCCGGATGAGGATCCTCAATGTCACCCTGCGTGGGGTATCACAGACAGGAAGTAAGGTTGTGCAGGTCAGGTGACCTCCAACACCCCTGCACCGAGTTCCTTCCATGGTGAGGAAACTTGGGGTCCAAGTCGTGAAGATATTTGTGGTGAGGAGGAATGGGAGCGGGGGTGGGGGGAACAAATGTAGACTGAATCCTTGTGGAGAAGTAGGGTATAGATTGGGGCTTATCTGGAAGTCCTCTGTGTATCACCTCTAGGATGACAGAAGTTACAGGGGTGGGGGTGGGGGGCGGCTTCAGGTCAGCCAGAGCAGAACACAGGCCTGACAGGGAGAATCTCTTGTCCCCAAACCTGGTCAGCCACAGAGACATCTGACACCTCATAATCCTTTGTGCTACACTTAACAGAGCTGGGAATTATTGAGTACCTGCTGTATACCCCATGGGGGCTGAGTCGCCCTCTGCCCACCCATGTGCCCATTGCACAGGGGAGGAAGGGAGCCCTAGAGAGAGATCCAGGCACTGGCAGGACCTAAGCATAGGACAGAGGCTAAGGGTCACTGTTTCCCAGGGACAGTTCTGCACAGATGGTCAACCTCTGCCTGACTTGAGAACTAGATTTCTTCCTACCCGTGGCCAGAGGAGAGGAAGAAGTCAAGGTTGATTGATGAAGGCTAGAACTCAGGTTACTGACACCTCTGGCTCCTTGCATCTCCAGTGGGGCTCTCCAGGCTGGTCTACAACCTGTCAGCTGTTACTAGTGGATTACTGCCTAGGCTGACCTCCACCCTGCCTGTGAACAGGATGGTCTGGTATTGTGCAGTGTCCGGGGGGTGCTGCACCTAGTCTAGGGGTTCTGTGCGAGATCTAGGGGTAGTGGGCGGGGCCTGGATTCTGTGCAGGTCTGGGTGCTGCGCTAGGTCAGGGCTGCTGGGTTGGGTCTGAGGATGTTGTTTAGCATACTACAGCTGTGTGTCCACCTCTCTCTCTCTCTCTCTCTCTCTCTCTCTCTCTCTCTCTCTCTCTCACTCACTCACACTTTTCCTCTGCCCAGTAGCCTGGCAGTGGAGGCTGAGGCCTTTGTTCTCTGGAGTCAGAGGCAACGATGGGCCTATGGTTCTTGGTAAGCCACCTTCTCCCAGCCTGTCCCTGGCCAACAGGCTGCTGGGGTCGGTGGGACGCCTCTCCCATGAAATCCCGGCACCTGGGAAGTGGCCCCAGGGTTGCTGCTAGCTAGGCTTCTCCAGAGTTTTATGGCAAATGGACAGATGACAGATGGACAGCTTTGTTGCTTTAGTGCAGGATGGAAAGTCTGACCGTCTCCCCAGTGATAGGCTTCTCTGGAACCCATATGGACCGGTTTTCACTGGCCACACCCTTTGCTCCAGTGCGACAGGTGCATGCGTGCTATGCGTGTGTGGTCACTGTTACCAGCTTTCTTCTGCCAAGAGCAGAGTCCAAGAAGGGCTGACTGTCTTGTGCACGGGAATCATAGCAGTACGATTCAGACCTGGGCCTGCCCTTCCCTAAGCCTCAGGCCTCTTGGTCCATTAGGTGAAATGAATTCCCAGCTCCGTCTCTCTGTACTGGGGACTATCCCCTGCTCCGCTGTGCTAGCCATGGTGTGACTGTGTGCTCTTCCTCAGCCCTGTACACACAACTTCTTGCTCATTCAGACCTCCCCTCATTCAGAGCCCCACACCCAACACTCTGACCCATCATGTTCCTGTCCATGTTTTCTTGCAAAGCCTTGGAGCTCCTGAGACCAGGAATCGGGGTATCTCCCAGCTGAGCAATAAACTCTCTCCAAAATGCGACCAGCTCATGGGTTCTCCTTTGCTGCTTGTCTCCAGCAAGGTACAGGGGCCCACACAGCGGCACACAGGGTGTGCATGATCAGCAGGAGCCCATCAGTTGGATGATCAGCCTTTGGACATAATGAGTACATTTCCTAAGCCAGTTGTGTTTTTGTTTTTGTTTTTGTATTTGTTTTCGAGACAGGGTTTCCCTGTGTAGTTCTGGCTGTCCTGGAACTCACTTTGTAGACCAGGCTGGTCTTGAACTCAGAAATCCTCCTGCCTCTGCCTCCCGAGTGGGAGTAAGCCAGTAGGGAGTCCGGGGTTTAGGGTTCTGCCTGTGTTAGGCTTCCCTTCCCTGGACAGAGACAGCTCTGTGAGAGAAATCCCAATAACATCAGCTTGGGGCCGCGGCTTCAGGATGCCACAGTGGGTAGGGCCAGGGCAAGGAAATGGTGAAGTCCTCTCTAGCAGAGCAGTCTATCAGAGGGTCCTCCCAGGGGGCGGGGCTTCTGCCCAGAGTGAGGAAAAGGCTCCGGGAGACGGACCCACCCACTTCTATTGAAGCCTAGCTGGGGCCAGCTCTGGGGTCCCGCCAGACACAGCAATGCTTTGTATCCAGGCTCCTTCTACAGCCACCAGGGTGGGGGTGCTTTGTGTTGTAAATTTCCATGGAGAATTATGTCTTAATGTATGGTAATCCACGGATCCCGGGCTGTGCAGTCCTTACGCCTGTGGGAGTCTAGACCGCCCCTGGAGGAGGGCTGGAGAGCGCAAGTGTGGGGGTCAAAGGGGCGTGTCCTGGAGACCCAGGGATTCTCCGTGTTGAGCTTTGGAGACCCACTGAGGCAGGTTGTCTGGCCTATTGGTTCCTGCTTATTGGCCAGCCCTCCAAGGAACCTGACTCTGGTCTTAGACCAGAACTGGCCTTGGGGCTCTCTGCGTATCAGGTACTGGCTCCTGATCCTTCTGTGCTAGGAGAACACATGACTTCTTGGCTCAGCTTAGGCATGGAGTGAGTGACTGGCATTCGGGGCCACATTGAGGGATGTTGCTGTGTCCCTGCCCTATGGGGGAGGGGTAGATGCTAGGGTGGGTGTCGGGGCCGTGGAGAGATCCAGTGATCAGGCGTTCAGTGGCTTTTTGTTCAGTCTCTGGAGGAAGGGGACAGCCCGGGAGCTCCCCTGGGAGAACAAGCCATGTGATCAGGTGACAGGTACCAAGGCCCTGGGGCTTGGCTTCTGTCCCAAGCTGTGGATTTTCCTGCTCTTGAATGGTTCTTTGGATATTTATTGGGCTCAAGTTGCTATAGGGGAGCAAAGAAGCAGAGGAGGCCGTGGGCTAGTCGGATAGTCCAGTCTCCCAGGTGGAGAGAGCGCTGGTAGGATGCAGAAAGTGTGAGCGAGCTCAGCAGGGGAAGAGCAGGCACTGGACACGAACCGTGAGGAGAGGGGAGAGAGCAGCAACTGCTACCACCTCAGAAAGAGAAGAGTACTTTGGGGTCCCTCCTCCTCCCCCTGGCTGTCTCCTGCCTCCCTCAGTTTAACCTTTTTCTGCCTCCTGCTTCCTCTCCCTCCTCTCCCCTCCCCTCTCTCTTCCTTCTCCCTCCTGCCCCCTCCTCTCCTTCCTGCACTCCTCTTCCCCCTCCCTTCCCTCCTGCCCTCTCCCCTTCCCTCTCCTCCCCTTCCCTCCTGCCCCGTTCCCCTCCTTTCTGCCTCCTTCCCTCCTGGCTCATTCCCCTGCTTCCTACCCCCTTTTCCTTCTTCCTGCTCCCTCCTGTGCACCACCCTGCCCCGCCCTCCCCCACCCCCTTAAGCAGTATTTGTTTCAGAAGCCAGGAATTGGCTCTGCACACACTTTAGCCACCTTACCCCATCCCTCCCAGGAAGGCTGAATACCTTGCTGCAGAAGTGAGGGGTCTAGCAGGGTGTGTGTGTGTGTGTGTGTGTGTGTAAGACACCCCCTCCCCCCCAGCAAGACGGCCTCGCCTGCATCTTGGTCCGGGACTAACTGCCTCTAGGACTGAGGAGGGCACCCCTGCTGTGTTCCCATGGGCACAGATGCTATGGCCTGTGTAGGAAGCCTTCCTCTTATCTTCTGGTCCTCTGAAGGACCAGACCCAATGCTGGCAGGGAAGGCGATTTTTGGAGAAAGAGATGGTATTGGGTGATCTGACCCACGGTGTCCGTCACACGTGCTAACTAATGAGCTCAGCTCTGCCGCTGAGCTGCCCTTTTCCTTTTATTTTGAGATTGAGGCTGACTGGAGTTTCCCAGATTGGCCTTTGAACCTACTATGGCCCTCTTGCTTCAGCCTCCCAAGCAGCCTGAGCTACCACAACCTCATACTTGAAGGGAGGGACCAGTGTGGGGGAGATACCCTAGGTTCCGAGGGAGGGACCAGTGTGGGGGTGATACCCTAAGTTCCTGAAACTTAGGCAAGTTGATTGCCAGAAGATAGGGAGGTGAGTGAGGCCAGTGACCTGGCATCAAGGATCAAATTGCCAAGCCGGGAGAAGGTGGCAAGAGATGCTAAGCTCGGACAGGCTGAGAACTGTTCACCCCTGTCAGGTCTGAGCCCCATAGCCATGGTCGAGAAGGGCTGGAGTTGAGAAGAGCTTCCCAGATTGTGGAGAGATCCAGCGAGCCTTCCATGGGAGCTCTACCAGGCTGGGGAAGAGACAGGGGACAGAGTACTTACTGCTCTTGGCTACATATTGAAGGACAGGCACCAGGGACACTGGTGCCTGGACCTTTCTGAGCCTAGGGCGAGTGAGACTGATTTCTTGCCTAGCTAGCCTGCCTGCTTTTTATTACCTAGGCCTTCCAGAGCAGGAAGGATGGAGTCCTGCCCCCTCCCCAGCCGACAGCCTCCAGAGAGGTGCCCAACAGGGACTGTGTTTCCCATGGGAAGGTGGGGCTGGCCTGGAACTCTGCATTTTCCAAGTCCCCAAGAGGATTTGTAGGAAGCAGATCCTGCAACGTGGGGTGTCTGGGGTGGAGATGCCAGGCTTTCCCCGGGGGCCTCTGCTCTCACTCTAGCTGTGGCAGCAAGAGGCGAGAACAGTCAGTGCCCCCCACCCAGCCAACAGGAGCCTGGTGTCATCTCACCTAGCGCTCTGAACCTGGCAAGTGTGTGCAGATGCATTTAGCACCCGAGCAGGCTTTGAAAACATTCCCCCTCTTCCCCGGGGTGGCAGCACCCCCTGATTAATGTGTCTCTGCAAGAAGGAGCTTGCCAGCATTCCACATGACCTTGGCTCCTAGCACCTCTGCCTTCAGGGTGGTTCTCAGCTGCCGAGGTTGGCTGGGGTTCAGAGGTCAGGGAGGCCCCCTAGCCTTTGAACAGTGAGTTCAGAGCCAGAAGTGGGGTTCTGTGGCTCTCTTGGGGGCCCAGACAGTACCAGGAGGACCTAGGCTAAGGGCATTTCCCTGCATAGCTGGTGTGTAGGGTAGGGTAGCCTTTGCTCTCTCTGCATAGGTCTCTGCAGACTGACACCCGGGCCAGCGTACCCCAAGTCCAGGCCTCTGTGCTGATGGATACAGCATCTGTTCACAGTTCAGGGTATCTGGGATGGAGATGGCCTGTCTCACACAGCACCCTCGTCTCTTAATGCCCCCCCATCCCCGGATCCCGTCTGCACAGCCCCACAGTTGGTCGACTGCCTACCTTGTCACTCAGCTGTTCCGAGCCAGCGACCAACCAGGAGGCCCCGCAAACTGTGGCATTTGCTGAGCGTAAAAATTCAATTAATTCCAGAAGGCAGATTAAATATAAGTGAGTTTTAATAATTTGCTGTAAAGTCGGAGATTACCGTGGGCACGAAGAGAGGAACACACGTGTGTGTCTGAGCAGGCTGGCACAGCCCCAGGGACTCAGCTGGGGATAGGCTGGGGTAGCTTCTGGGAGCCTTGCTTCTCTGCCCCCCCCCAGAACACTGCCCTGTCCTCCAGGGGACCCCTTCCACTGAGATGCTTACCTGAGTTCTCTGAGATTTTGGGGGACAGCAGACCAGGAGTAGCCCAGCCTTCAGGATGTTTAGTTCTTCGCAGGCACTGAGACTGAGAGCCCTGTGTATCCCACTGCGAGTAGTGCCCAGCTTCTCAATGGTTTCCACCCCCAGACTCGCCTCTCTCTGCCTGTGACTACTTAGGTCAGGCTCTAGTGTGCCTTTGCTTTTATAACCTTTTTATTTTAATTTTCTTTCAATAATTTATTTTTTTAAATTCCCTTTACATCCTGATTGAGCCCCCCCTCCTCTCCTCCCAGTCCCTCCCATACAAATCCCTCTTCCATTATCCCCTCCCCCTCTTCTCAGAGAAGGGGAAGCTCAATTGGTTATCACTCCCCCCCCCCCATTGGCTGTCAAAGTCCCAGCAGGACCAGGCACATCATCTCCTGCTGAGGCCCAACCTGGAAGTCCAGGTAGGGGAAGGGAATCCAACATCCAGCGGCAGGGAACAGAGTCAGAGACAACCCCAGGCTCTGTTCAAGTTGTTGGGGGATCCACATGAAGACCAAGTTGCACATCTGCTACAAACGTGTAGGGGGCCTTGTGCCAGCCAACTTTATTTTATTTTGAGACGGGCTCTCTCGTAGCTCAGGCTGGCCTTAGAAGTCACGGTGTAGCTGAGGATGACCTTGAACCCCTGGTCCTCCTGCCTTCCCCTCCCAAGTGCAGGGATTACAGGCTTGCGTTGCTAAGCACTGTTGATTCCATGCTGGGATTGATCCTAGCCTAGGGCATCATACATGCTAGGTCAACCAAAGCCACAGCCCCCAACCCAGTCGTAGCTTTTTAGAAAGTCATAAAGAATGTAGGTGGCTGCTGACCCTAAGACCCTGGGCCTCCAGCACACAAACACACACATCTACCACACAAGCACTAATGTGAACTCGCACATGCAAATTCACCCACAGACACGCACCTTATCACACCCCTCCCTCCCCAAAGCCAAAACGCCAGCTACTTGCCCCACCCCCACCCCCAGCCGGTGCCCGGTCCGAAGCCTTTTGTCCACCTCCCAACTCAAAAAAAACAAAAGCTGAGGCCTGCCCCCCCCCCCCTTGCTGGAGCCATCAAAGTGAAGAAGCCTGACCCAGAAAAGGCAGTTGGTTGAGGGGTGTCTGGGGCCTCCCTGGCTTCCCTGGTGGCGGCTGGGGGGAGGGGTCGTCGGAGGGAGCAACAGCTTTTATGTAGGGACAGTGATAACCCACTAAGTACAAACCACCATTTCAAAGCGGCTTCATCACCGCCACGTCCCACTGCGATGTCTATAGATTCCTTTGTCACCTTCAATTGGCCCTAATTACGGAGCCGGAGGCTGCCGGATCAGCTTCACTCTTGTCATGAAATCCGGAGGGCACGCACGGGGACAGGGACACAGGCTTACCAGCTGCACAGCCGGCAGACTGGCCTTGGGTCTTTGTGTGTGTGCCTGTGTGTGTACCCCGCGCTCGTGTGTTTGGAGGCCTGCCCTCCCCTGTCCTGTGTGCTTTGGCTGGCTGGATCACATGGATTTAGGGTTGGGGGGCAGGGGGGTGGGGTGGAGCCCCCCTCCCATACACACACACACACCCCATAGGCCTCCCAGCTGAGAACTGGCTAGCGGGGCTGTGCATATGGTAAGCAGGCTGGGCTGCTGGCTAGGCAGCCCGAACACCTGCAAAGATGAAAGGCCCAGCCAAGCGCCGAACACCCGGCCTTCCCTCCACGCCGCCTGTAATACCCTAATTATGCTGTGTTTGTTTCAGTAATTTACACTCTCTGGGTACTGGTCCATCAATAATGGATGTATTACCTGTCTGGGGAAGGTTTGGAAGATCCGGGAAGCGGAGGGTAGGGGAGGCAGTGGACTCCCCAGAAGCCTTTTCTCTCCCAAGCTCCTTCGCACAAGGTGATGTGTTTGGAGACGCAGCAGTGAGGCTGGCTCTCGGTACGACTTTCCCGTCCTCCCTCCCCTTGCCCCCCCTCCCCGTTTTATGCCTTTTTAATATTTAAAGCTGTCGTTGGGCTGAGCCATAAAATTCTTTCAAATCGAATTTTATTCTCCAGTCTCGAGTTCTGGCTTCGCTCTGGCGGGAAGAGTTAGTTGGGGGGGGGGGCAGCGGTAGGGCATGGGGGGAGGGGAGGGGAATTCTGTTGCGTCCAAGTGTCTGGTGTCCTGAGAGTTCCCTGAGTGATCCATCTTCTGTCTCCAGCACTCACGGGATCAATGGTGTGTGTGTGTGGGGGGGTGTGCTTGAACCTGATGTCACTTGTGAGAGCCATCCCAGATAGCCCAGGGAAGGGTGATCACTTAGAACCCCAAGCGCACATCCAGCCAGAGGGTCTGCCTGGATGTGTGTCTGCGCACCACCTGCATGCCTGGTGCCCGTGGAGGTCAGAAAAGGACATCAAGTCTTGAGGAAGTGGAGTCATAGATGGTTGTCAGCTACGGAGTGGGTGCTGGGAATTGAGCCCTGGTCCTGGATCCTCCAAGCCAGCTTTTAAAAGTGAGAGCAGAAAGTGAGCTTTGATGCTTGCAGCTTCTACCTGGCTTGACTGAGGAGGGGCTGGCAGGACCTAGGGAAAGTGTCCTAGGCATCTAGACACCCATCTCTCTCTCTGGGTCCTGGAGGCCTCTCTCTCCCTGTTGGTCTCCAGGGTCAGGCCTGTCCAGGTGGCTCTGAGCCATGCACACCTGAGGGCCTCTGCCCTCCCTTTAGTCTTGTTGGTGACTTGAATCAGGTAATATTCTGTTTGGGGGTTGGAGCCTGCTGCTTGTAGATCTGATCCATACTTCATGGAGGAGAATGGCATCCACTGTTGTATATGGCCCCTCCAGACTTCTCTTGCATCTTGTGGGATTGTTGCTGGTTACTGGTGGGTATCTTCTTGCGCTATCTAGAACCCTTCCATTGTCATTATCACCTGTGGATCCTTCTTGGGCTTCTTTTGTTAAGCTGACTTCAGTGTCAGTTCTACTACCCTGAGGGTCAGAGGGACAGACTTCAGCTGTGACCCAGGTGTTGCTCACGTGTGTTTAGGGGTGCCCCACTGCGTGCGAAGGAATGTAGGCTAGGTGCCAGCCTGCCTGGGTTCTCTTCCTGCCTCTGCCACTCACTGGCTGTGTGGCAAGGGACTCAACCTCTCTGTGACTTGCTCCCCTACCTGTAAAATGGGGCAAGAGGATAAGCCGCTCACGCACCTCTGTGGGAGGTGGGAATTGCCTTGGAATAACAGATGGTGCCACCATTGACAGATTTCTCTCTGGGTGTGGCAATGCGCTATGCCTGCTCGTGTCAGCGCTGGGTAGATGGAGGCTGGAGGCCGGAGGCTGGATGAACAGGAGCTCCAGGTTAGCCTGGGCTACTTCAGCCCACATCCTTAAAAAAAAAAAAAATTGAATTTCCTATCAGTCATCTTTGAAACCTCAGGAGTGTCTCCATTCACAGATCAGGCCCCTGGGCCTGCTGGGATAAATTTAAGGGTTTGAATCTATTGTCTGGGATGAACAACTTAACTTCCAGCTCCCTTCTTGGAGGCTAGGCACCCACAGGCAGGTTCGTCTGGGTGCTTCAAGGGCTCAGCCTGACCTCTGGTTCTGATTCTACACACTGCCTTTCTCTTTCAGTTCTTGGGTTCAGATGGCCTGGGTCACAGTGTTAATGATCCTCCTTCACATAACGTCACACACTCAGGTCCCAGGGGTGGGGTTTTAAGTTGTCGGTATCCCCCCCTCCCCCATATTGGCTCCTACAGGGGCTCCAGGATCAGTCCCTGCCCTCCTGGGAGCAGGGCCAGTCCAGCTGTCTGGCAGCCACGCCTCCTGGCCAAGAGTGCACCCGGCTTGGTGGGCGGGCTTGGTGCTCTCCCAGGCCCCTCCCCTCCTACCGTCTCACCTTGCTCTGAGCTTTGCCGGTGGAAAGTTTAACCTGCTTCTTGACAGCCAGCCTCGTGCTCACGCCTGGGCTCCGGGGATCCCTGTTGTCACCTCATCTCTCCCTTGCTTCCTGCCCATAGACCCTGTCCTCTGAGGGCTATGCGCAAATTCCTGTAGCTTCCTTTAGATTTTAAATAATTCCAGAGATCAGAAAGAAAGAGAGAAATAAGTGTCCCCATCTGCCAAGGGTGCTGGCTGAGCGCCTCTTTATTGCACTATCCCACGCAGAGGCTGAGCTGGTTCAAGCCTGGCCTCTAGCTGACTCACATGACCCTTGTGTTCCTGTGTGTGTGTGTGTGTGTGTGTGTGTGTGCTCTGCGTGTGTGTGTTCTGCGGACTGGAGAAGGCAAAAGAGGACAGCTCTCCGCCTAGGGTGGGGATGCATGGGACACATCAAAGCTGGGATATACTGGCCTGCAGATCCCATCCCCACCTTGGGCAATATCTGTAAGGCCCAGGCTGCACAAAATGGAGAGAGAAAAAAAAGGGAAAATATTTAAAAATCGGATGGGAGAAATAAAGGGGTGAATGTTGCTGCGGAGCCCCAGTTGCTGGCAGATGGTACTGGTATTGGGGAAATGAAAATATATGTAGTGAATTCACTCTTTGCCAGTGCTAATTTCTTATCCCAAGGTAGAGCCTTCCCCTGGCCCTCTCCACACACCATCTGCACGTTCATAAAATACATTACAGCGGAATTGATGGGGTGACAGAGTGCAGGAGGCTCTGGGTGATCACCCCTCCTCAGGCAGGGGATGTGGGAGGAAACACCTCCCACATGCCTGCGACCACGCCCCTGACCACGCCCCACAGGGCCTTGGGGGTGGGTGGTTTGTGGTCTCCCATGTTCAGCTCGTCTTCAACCGATGGATGCAGCCTGGACCAAGCATGACTTCTCTTCCTGATGTGGTTTACAGAGCAGAGGCTGGAGTTGGGGGGGTGGTCTCTTGCTAGGCACAGCCTTATTCTGCGGTTTCTATGGGGATCAGTATAAACTGGCATATGGAGTCTTGAGTTCGAGGCCTGGTGTTGCCACTTCCCGGGCATTTCCTGCTCCTCCTAGGCCTTCCTGCACTGAACCTCAAGCCTGTGTGATTCTAGCCTTGCCAGCATCTGCTCCTCTGTAGCAGACCTCTAAGTAACTGCTCCTTGTGCAGACACTTCCTTAGGTGGCTAGAGACTGTTCTCAGCAGTGACAGGTCCCAGGGCTGAGTACATTCTCCATCTGGCTCCTTGCATTTGGGACTTTTTGCCAAGACAGAGCTGGGCTTCTAGGAGCAGAGTCTCCCCTCTGGGACATTAGCTGGGAGGGCAGCCTTGGGGCCTCTTGGAACTGTGGATATGAGCAGACCCAATGTCCTACTAAGGCTCCTCCACTCCCCTTGCCTGCTTCATCCTTACCTTAGAGCCGGTGCCCCACCCCAGTCCTTGAGCCGGCTAATTGTCAGTGTGTGAATGAGTTTATGACCAGCTAGAGCCCCACATCTGGTCAGTTTGCTGTATCAGTAATTGAGCCTGTGCAACCGGGCCAGCTCCCCAGGGGAGGTGATTAAGGCTGTCCTCTGTCACGCATGAGCCAGCAGAACCCAGGACCTTCACTATTTCTCAGGATTGATGGCCCCATCTGTGACCTTTGCTGGATCAAGAAGGATCACTGAAAACACTCTGTTTCCGGAGTTTTCAAGCTGCAAACGTCCCCTATGGACAGGAGCAGCGGCCTGAAAATTGCCATCCTGTTACGAACGGCATGCCTTCCTGGAAGAGGAGGCAGCCCCTCACCGAGGACTCCCTGATACCCCTCAGGGTGAGTGCTCCAAGGTTGGGTGCAGGTGGGTGTGCCCAGGTACCTCCTTACTGTTTCCTATCATCTCACCTCACCCATCCTGATCCCCATGGTTCAGATTGTTGACAGTGTAGTACATGCTTCTCAGCTTCTCTCTCAGGCTCATGTGTGCACTGTGGAAACCCAGAACAGCATCCAGGTTCGTGAAGGGGCAGTCCTAACGGTTTTCAGGTGAAGCAGGGCTATTGACTTGCAAACCAGCTTAGCTGAGGGAGGCAGAAAGCAGAGGGCTAAGGCCTCTAGGTACTTGTATGAGTGCGTAGGGCCTGGCAGAGCTGGAACGCTGAGTGGGTGGGACCTTGCAGAACTGGGAAGCTGGGTGAGTGGAGCCTGATGGAGCTGGGAATCTGAGTAGGTGGGGCCTGGCGATGCTGAGTGGGTGGGGCCTGGCGGAGCTGGGATTCTGAGTGGGTGGGGCCTGGTGGAGCTAGGATGCTGAGTGGGTAGGGCCCGGTAGAGCTGGGAGGTGGAGCGTGATGGATCAAGGATTCTGAGTAGGTGGGGCCTGGCGAAGCTGAGTGGGTGGAGCCTGGTGGAGCTGGGAAGCTGAGTGGGTGGGGCCTGGTGGAGCTGGGACGCTGAGTGGGTGGGGCTTTCTGGAAGGACCGGATTCTTGGCATTCACTAGTTTCTCAAGGGACTGCTACTTATGAGTGTGACGTGTATGTGTGTACATATGCATATGTATATGTGTGTGTCCAGGACCTGGCATCCAAGGAGCCCGAATCCCAAAGGATAGCCCTCTCCTTCCCGGCTCCAGTGACCATGAATCTCTCGTGGCCTGTGGTCCCTGGTGTTGGCAGAGACTCAGCTCAAGGAAGCACGGACTTGGAGCCCTGGTGGCAGAGTTATGGGTGTATTCCTGTGGTGTTGAAGCTTTTCAAAGTGCTGCAGATTTGTCTGAACCAAACAGGAAAAAGTCTGTCTTTCTTCTCTGTGGCTTTTTGCCTACCGTGGGGCTACAAGGACAGAACGTTCTAGATCTGCAGTGCCCCCTAGCAACAAACTGTTGAGCCTCCTCGCTGAACAAATGAGGCGAGGCAGTGGCTGGGTCACAGGTCAAACCCCAAGTGGCCGGTACCTATGAAGGCTCTCCTCAGTTCCGCACACGTGGCCTCCGCACACCTAGCCATAGCCCCTCTGCTTCCAAGGCAGCTTCCAGAATGGGAGGGGTAGAGATGGTAAAACTGCGGACTCTTAGGTTTGTTTTCACGGTTCCACTTGGAGCTTCTCACCTCAGTGTCTCCCATGTGCAACGAAGGTGTGAAGACCCCAGATCTGCATCTTTGGACAAGCTGGGGACCTGCTCTGGGCCTCACATAGAAAGATGACCAACCACAGTACCCCACATACAGATTAGTTAAGAGGACAGGGTTGGACGTACAGGGCTTTCCAATTGGAGGAAGCCAGCTCTGAGGGATGTCCCAGCGGTTACCCCATCTTTTCTAGGTCTCTTCTCCCACTGGTCAGGCAATGGGGGGGAGGGGGGAGATTTAGATGTCCTTCCATTTCCCCACCCCCACACCCCCACCACCATCTTCTAGAGTCTCAAAGAAGCCAGGATCCCTATCTCTTTCTAGTCCCTTTGAAGATCCGTTTTTTCTTCTTTATTTGATTTATTGAGACAGGGTGTCTCTGTGTAGCCCTGGCTGTCCCGGAACTAACTCTGTAGCCCAGGCTGGCCTCCAACTCAGAGAACCTCCTGCCTCTGCCTCCTCCTGAGTGGTGGGATTAAAAGTGTGTGCCACCAGGGGCCCAGACCATTCAGAGACTTGGAAACTGAGCTCAGAGACCACGAGAAACCTGCTGCTGATGGCAGAATGACCAGAGAGGGAGCTGAGACCTGCCCTGGGTGTCCTGATCTTGGTGGTTGTGTTGCCATGGTGACTATTACCTATCTGAACAAACCTGTTCTCACTGGGTGCCCTGACAGGAGTTCCCTGTCTAGCAGCTAGCTTGGAGGCACACAGGCTCTGAGACACCCTGCCCTGCTCTTTAGTAACCTAGATCTGCTAGGAGCTTGGCTTAGCTGTTGAGGTCCACCCATCTGAGTGAGCGCGACCGCCCTCGGCCTCAGTCTCCTAATCCGAAGAAAGGACCGCAGTGGCTGCAGACGAAATGTGAATGATGTAACTTCCCAGGATTGGCAAGGTGGGATCCTCCTTGCACCAGCCAGCCTTGGAGACAATTAACCAGCACCTTTCCCTCTTTCTTGCCCTCCTGTCCACTCCTAGAGCCGCCCATCCAAGCAGGGGTGGTGGCTGCCCGGAGTCTTAGCAGCTGCTTCTCAGTGTCTTCAGCCAGGATTGAGCAGACCCGGTGACACCAGGCTCTCCACGGAGTCCTTCAGGCCAGATGCCTTGATTTTCCTTCCCAAGGGGCCTGATGTCATCTTGGGAATGGCCAGGAAGGGGCAGGAGTCAGGGAGGAGTTATTTCCACTGCTGCCCCTCCCTTGCCCGCTTCCCCCTCCCCCCCCACATGGCCCTGGAACCTCCCACAGCCTCTCCTCCCACTTGCTCCCCCCACCCCACCCCCCACCCCCAGGCCCTGCCCTGGGCCAGCACAGTCTGTGTGAATGTCTAATCTCCAATTTTATTCTGCTGGGCTACAGACCATTTGCATAATCCACACAGGCACCCTGGTTTTAATTGCCCACAACTCTGCAGAAAGATCATGTGGTTAAGTGGTAAATCATAATTAGATAAATAATTGGTTTGGCCACAGCAAGCTGCTTCTGTTTCACCTGCCATCTGCCGGACCCGGTTTCTCTTCTGGCCGGAACAATGCGCTTCTGATGACAGAGCACACTGCTGCTCCCTTGTGGGGGCGGAGGGGGCTGAGCGGAGGGGCTTGGAAGCCGAGCCTGGAAAAGTGCCCGATTGCTGGGGTCTCTTTCCCCAAGCCAGGCAAGCCCCACGCTTGCCATTCATCACCCTGTGTGGGTAATGGGGCCGGGGGCGGGAGAGGGGGGTTCTGGATCTGCTGCAGAAAAGGAGGCTTGGGTGTGAGCAGAGCCCCCCCTCCCACTGGCTTGCTTAGACCTGGGATCACCTGTGTAGGGCTGACCTGGGGGCCTCATTCCTTGGGGCTCCGAGGGAGTTGGTGGACAGAGCTGGAGCAGGCAGGCCTCCTTGCCCACCATGGTCAGCTTGCCCATCTGGTGTTTGCTGGAAACTCCTTTCTCTCCACACTGTAGGCCCATCTGTGAGCCAAGTCTCGGGGGGAATTGGGATGCTGGGCAGCTTGGTTGCCTGGCTGGGTCTTCCTGGGGGCCACCGGCTATTTGGGCTGGTCTTCTGCTGGTCTTCAGCCCCCCTGGATACCACGGCTGCTTCCAGTTGCCTTTCCCTTACCCATCCTCACAGACATTAGTGCCGGCGTTCACCAGTGCCTTCCCTGTGCCGGCCAGCACTTATGTTCCGTCTCAGACCTGTGCTTCTGCCTAGGGGCTGAGTATGGATGGATGAATACCAAGGTCCTCACCTCCGGGCCTTGATTCTAGTGAGTTTGCCTGTACAGTGGCTCAGGAAGCTACCCCTCTCCCCAGACTCCAGGTTTGCCTTCTCAACTCCATGGAGGACAGTCTGGATGCTCAGGACCACACACTGAGACTCTGAGGGCCACCACTGCGCACAGCTGAAGCTCATTGGCTCCCCAGCCATACAGTGTGTCCTCCTGAAGCCCACAGTTGCTTCTGGGGTGCCTCAGGATGGGCTCCATATGTCTAAACTATGGAACTGCTAGATAAATTCTGTGTTTTTCCAGCATGTGGGCACCAACCCATTCTTTATCTTTTTTTTTTCTTTTTCTTTTCTTTCTTCTTTTGGCTAGAACTCAGAGATCCACCTGCCTCTGCCATCAGAGGGTTGGGGCTAAAGGAGCCTTGAGAGTGCCACTGCTGCCAGCTCCCTCTTCCTTTGTATTCATCATCCACTTCCCTTCCTTCCATGTGTCAGTCACCCTTTTCCCATCTTTCTTCCATCTGTCTGCTCATTCATCCATTCTCCCGCCTATCTGTCCATTTGCCTAACTCTCCATCAACTCATCTGCCCATCCATCCAACTATCCATCCATCCATCCATCCATCCATCCATCCATCCATCTATCCATCCATCCATCCATCTGCCTATCTCTCCATCAACCCATCTGCCCATCCACCCATCCATCTGTCTGCCAATCTCTCCATCAATCCATCCATCCATCAATCCAAGCATCCACCCATCATCTGTTATCCATCTATCCATCCATCTAACCACCCACCCATCCGCCAATCAATCATTCACCCATCTATCAACCCATCTGTCCATCCATCCACCAATCCATCATTCAACTACCTACCTGTCCATCAATCCATCCACCTACTCATCCATCCATTTATCCCCCTGCCCACCTAACTATCCATGTGCACACCCATCCATTTTTTTCTCACCCTTCTATCCATCTTCCTTCCTTCTGTCGCTACCCACTCTTCTGTCCTTCCTTCCGTGTTCCTCCCATATCTCTTCTCCTATCCCTCTGCTCACCCACCTGAAATTGGGCCTTGAACAGCTTTGGCCTCAGCCCTCTGTGCTGACTTTTGAAACGAGGCCCTAAAGCAGTTTACCGCGATAGGGAAGAAACTGGGCTTTACAATGTTCTAGACTCGGCTTTTCAAACCTCTGTACTGGGGAGTCTGGGGGCCAGACTCTCCGAGGCTGTGTTCTGGGCTCTTCAGACATTCTGCCTGTTTCTCCGTAAGCACATGTGAATGTCAAGGACTCTTTCCTTGGCGCACAGACTGTGGCCATAGCTGGATCCAGATGTCCATTCTGCCCAGCACCACTGACCACATGTGGCTATTGAAACTTGAGATTAAGTGAACCTAACAACTCTGTGTCTCGGTCGCACTGGCCACATTCCAGGTGCTCAGCGGCCACTTGGGGCTGGGATGGCTTTTCTTTTTTTTTCTTTCTTTTTTTTTTTTTTTTTTCCCGAGACAGGGTTTCTCTGTATAGCCCTGGCTGTCCTGGAACTCACTTTGTAGACCTGGCTGGCCTCGAACTCAGAAATCCGCCTGTCTCTGCCTCCTGAGTGCTGGGATTAAAGGCGTGCGCCACCACGCCCGGCAGGGATGGCTTTTCTCTGACAGGTTTTTCTGGATTTACTTAGAGTATTCTTAAATAAACAAAGATGGACCCCCCCTCCCCCCCGTAACTGGGTTCAGGCTAGATCTTTCTGGATTCTCCCCTAACTGGATGCCAGAGGGAGCACTGAGCCTGGACTCATGTTTAGTTGTTGTCTGTCTGTGGTGCCATGTGGCTTGGGTCTAGCCACTTGTTGTCTCTGACTCATCGAGGGGCATGGTGGCAGTTGGGTCCCACGGCAGTAGGACTGACTGTCTGTGTTCTTCCCGGCTTGGGGACTTTGCTGTGGAACCACAGACGTAAGAGCAGCTGGTGCAGTCTGAGATGCTGCTGCTGGCATGGCTACTGGAGAGCAATGTTTCCATTTTTCTCTTCTTGGCCTGGGTTCTTCTCGCTCCTGTGCTAGGCAGACCCCTTATAGGGGCCCTGCAGCCTTCTGCCCCCCTTGTGATATGATATGCTCTGTTAGACAGGGCAGCTCGGTGGACTGTCTAGTCCTCAGACCTCCCTGGCCCTTGCTGGGTCGATGTCAGCTTCTAAGGCGAACCATCCTTTTAGTGCCTGCCACTGGAGATGTGCATTAAACCCAGCTTTGACCTTTCAGGAATAGTCCCGCCTGATTCAGAGGCTTAGGAGGACCAGCTCTTCCCACAGCCACGTGAGGGACAGCTAGCCCTATTGCCACCGCAAGAGTCCCAACTAAGGCCAGGAAGTGTCCCTAAGTGGCAATGGAGGGGTGCTCTGGGCTGGGGCTGCTTCCTGTGCCTCGGTGGCTTGGCTGAATGAACCATGTATGTTCCTGCCAGCGGGCTTTGAGACACTGGTCACTTTGTTCATTCTGTCATCCTGGTCACTCAGTGGCAGGGTGGTGATAGGTGCCAGACACCGCCAAGGCTACCACCACCCCTCCACTAAGCCATGGTGCCTCTGGGCCCGCCCCTTCCCTGCCTCTTAATTATTTTCCTTGGCTGTTGTGAATTAAATCTCCCAGTAACCGCAGGAGACATCTTTGGGTACAGCCTGCTCACATCTCCGGCACCCACAGAAGTCGTTA
This sequence comes from Mus minutoides, assembly GCA_902729485.2. NCBI lineage: Eukaryota > Metazoa > Chordata > Mammalia > Rodentia > Muridae > Mus > Mus minutoides. The sequence continues at coordinate 914,284 of LR749510.1, read as the reverse complement.
AACAAATAACGTTAACTTTCTCCAGGGACCCAATTCTCTCTGAATGTAATTCTCCTCTCAGTTACTAGGAGCTTCTTAGAAAAAATAAATAAATAAAAGAATAAGCAGAAGTTCCTAAGGCTTCCTCAGATCCTGTTGGGAGGGAGGGGAGTCACTTGAAATTAACTTTTAAGAGAGGATCACAGCACGGCTTGATGGTAGAAGAAGCTGGCGTCTGGGTGGCTCTAATGGAGATGTGTGCGTGTGCCCAGGGTCCCGGGAAGGAGGTGGGGTGACTTGAGGATGTTGGCTCCCAGATCTACCCTGGATCCCCATGCCAGGGGTACTGATAGAAGCAGGTAGGACAGTGACTCAGCTTTGATGTGCAGGCTTGGCCAGTGGGTTTTTGCTGGTAGAACTGGGGGGTTGCTGGTACACAGCAGCCATCAAGGTGACCTGTAGACCGCTCGTCTGCAGGGGTGTGGCCATGAGCCGCTTTGTTCTTTCTCATCTGCCCTTGTAGGCCCCAGCTCTTCTGTTCTCCTGCTGCTGCTCCTCTTGTTCCTCCTGCCCCTCTTCCTCCTCATGGTCCTTCTGTGTCTCCTGATCCTCTTCCTCCTCTTCCTCTTCCCTCCTCCTCCTGCTCTTCTTTATCCTCCTCCCTCTTGCTCCTCCCTCACCTTTTCTCCTCCTCTTCCCCCTCCTCCTCTCTGTCTCTCCATCTGCTCCCATCCAGACATCACCTGGGGGGCAGGTGAGGCTGTCACCCCAACTGTGAGCAGACAAAGCTCTTACTGTGCTCCCTTCTCTGACAGTACAGTGACCACTGTTCCCCTGTTACAGAGGCCTGCTAAGGTTCCCCCATGGTCACCTGTGACCTGGGACTCTCTGGTCTGTGGCTCCTGAGGGGTTTCAGGTCATCCATAAATGTGTCTTCCTGTAGCTTTGTACAGCTGGCCAGGGACCCAACTCCTCCTCTAGGCCACCCCACACTACACAGCATCCTGGAGTTGAGCCGGGTCTTACGGTGCCACCTTGGTTTATTAATGGGAGGGAGGCAGCGTGCGGCACAGGGGACTTTCCCAAGGTCATGAGCAGTTTGTTGGATGAGCCAGGAATAGAACTCCTTAGCTGGGCTGTGCTAACCCTGAGCTCAAATTGCCAACCAGCCAGGCAGGTCAGCGCAGAGGGTGGGAGTGGAGTGGGGCTCAGCTTCTGAGAGAGGTAGCCGCAGAACCTAGAGGAAGGAGGCCCAGTGCTCTCTGAAGCCCTGTCAATCCCAGGAGAGGAGGGCGTGGTGATCTGTGGTGGGTTGCAGGGAGCACAGCTCCCTTCTTAGCTGATGTGGGCTGGAAAGAGACAGCAAAGCCGTGCTCTGAACTTGATGCTCTCAAGACAGGAGGGGCTAGAGGACAGCCTTTGCTATACACACACACACACACACACACACACACACACACACACACGACACCCTGATGATGATGCTAAGACACCAGTCCGGTCATTTCTGAACCAGGCTCTCCCGAGTACTGCATGGCTATCTGTACCCCTTCTCCACCACTTTATTTTTGGGGTGCCCCTGGGTAGCTAATGAGGGTTCTCCCTCACAAGGGGTGTGCACATCAAGGTGAAAGCTGCTGACCTGCCCTGGGTCTCTGAACCCAACAGGAGTAGGAAGTGAAGGGGTAGAGGTGTTGGTTTGGGCTCCAACCAGGAGGCCTCCCTGGAGGAGGTGAGCTTTTTGGTCTGAGGCTACAGAGTGGGGAGAGCTGTTCAAGGTCGAGAGTTGGAAGGGCCAAGCAAGACTCCAGGCTAAGCAGAGTTGGAGTGAGGGAGAGGCTGGGGGCCTGGAGAATTTGGAAATATGGCGTCTATATTCCAGATATGTGGCCTTGAGGATAGAGATGCAGGGGGTGCAGCCTCCAGGGAACCCCAGAGTGGGCCCAGAGGAAACGCCACTTATAAAAGTAGGAGGTGTTGCTGTTGGAGGCTAGGGGACAGAAGGCAGGAGAAGGCAGTCAGTCCCCTTTGTCACCAGGTCTCCAGGGAGCCTGAGGAAGGAAGAATACAAGTGCAGTGGTCCCTCTGGGACAGCTTTCAGGGAGGCTGGACACCAGCAGCCAGCCACAACAAGGGAGGAGATGCTTTCAGGCCGGACCAGGATGCTGCACCAGACGGTGGGGGCAACCGAAGGCTCATCTGGGGAAAAGGCAGAGCCTAAGGATGGGGGGAAACTGAGGCAGGGTTGCTGCTGAGGCCTGCTGCCTCTCACTGGAACATCATTTCCTTACGGTGAAACGGCTCATGTCGAACCTTCCCTCCTTGGTTATCTCAGCCTGTGACACCAAATGGCAGATGAGAACATGAGAGCAAGGGCCGAAGGATCCTTGCAGCGGCCTGGAGCCGGCAGAGGCAGGATCTGACCTGGGGGACCCCAGAATGTCCTCTCCAGGCACTGGGGACACAGGGTTTGTTTCCCTGTGTATGAGTTTCTATCCTGGAGTTTACAAGCCACGGAGGCCTTTGGGAGCTGATGGTTTCTGTGACCGTCTGGGACTCTGGTGACAGGCAGCGGGGAAACCAAGACAAGAATGAGAGGCTGGGAAACAAGGCAGGTATTTGGCCAGCTGGGGAGGCCATGCCTATGGTCCTCGGGAAGCTGGGCCAGGAGGGTTGAGAGTTCGCGGCTACCTGGGCTACAGTGAAAAACTTTATTTCTGAAAGGACTAAAGGCAAACCGTAAGACACGGTAGTGTTCAGCTTTAACCCCAGGCAGAGGCAGGTGAGTCTCTATGAGTTCTGGGCCAGCCTGGTCGACAGAGTGAGTTCTAGCATAGCCAGGGCTATACAGAGAAACCTCCGTCTCAAAACACACACACACACACACACACTTGGGGAGGAGGGTGGGGGCTGGGGAGGGAGAGAGAGGGAGAGGGGAGGGGAGAGTAACTGTAATGTTCCCTGGGTGAAACACCAACCCCTTGTTCTGCAGCTGTGACATTGCCTGAGTCTCAGGTACCACGGAGGCCCATAAGGCTCTCAGCAGTCAGAGAAACATGGCCCTTTATAGGCCTTCAACCAATATCAGTGTGAGAAAGGTCAGGGAGGCCCCCAGTCTGGGAGGTTTGTAGGCCAAGGGGGCTCGCCTGGAGCCGGAGCCGGTCCAGCTTTTAAATCTGCAGGGAGAGTCACAAAGCTCGGACACCCATTTGTGTGGAATCCTTAGGATCTGTGTGGGTACATGTGGAGTCCCTGGGGGGGACACCCCCTAGATCTCTCTGTCCTAGAGTATGTGGCCTGGACTGGGACTTGGTGAGGCCGTCCTCCCTCTTATCCAGGCAGAGAGACAGTTGTGGGAAGGAGGCAGGGTTGCTCCTGCAGTGCTCTGGCTCTGTGAGTGTACCCGTTATGGAGCCGGAAGGTTCTCTGCCCTCCTGTTACCCTGTAAGAAAGGGTTCCGGGGTTGGGGCCTCCCGCCCACCTGGCTCCCCTGCCTGACCCATTCTGGGCTGCTCTGCCCCATCCCCCAATCCCTACCCAGGCCAGGTCACAGCTGTCTGCTTTGCAGCAGGTGGCAAGAGCGCCTGGAGGTCCTGTGTGGAGACAGGTGTACATTCCAATGTCACCACCCCCAGGTGCTCAGGAGTTCCAGGCCTGAGGCTGGGGAAGATGGGAGGCCTGCAGCTTTTTTTTTTTGGGGGGGGGGGTCTCAGCAGGAGGGATGGAGCTTGGTGACATTTCTAGCCTGAGGGCTGAGAGCCACCGGGTAATGCAGCTGCAGTGTCTTTAAAGCCACAGAGCACAGAGTCTGGGAAAGTTGCTTGGGGCAAGGCTCGGTGGCATCTGACTGTTTCCTGTGACCACGCGTCCGTGACCACGCGTCCATCCAAAGTGCCCACAGGCCAGGGTGCTGCAGGAAGGGGAGTTTCCAAGGTCTGCTGGGGTCCCCTGGAAAACACCCACCCTCCCCCAGCCTGTGGCTGGCTTCCATGTTAAAGCGCACAGTTACTTCCAGCACTTCGGCGTGGGGGAGGGGAGAGTGTCAAGCTTAGTCATTTCAGCTACGGAGAAACTTCCAAGCCAGTTTTGGATGCAGAAGACCCTGTATCAAAATACCAAATGTTGGGGGTGAGGGTGGGGCCCAATTTAAAACCCACAGTGCTGGGCCAGGGAGTTGGGGGTTGGGGTGGGGGATGGGGTGGCTCCCTGGGTTGTGATGTTTGCTACTAAGCCTCAGGTCAGCAGAACTCACAGGGTAGAACTTTGAGAGTTGTTCCCTCTGTGATATATGCGTACACACATACATGCACAAGATAAAATTTTGTAAAAAAAAAAAAAAAATACAGTGTTCACACCTGTCATTCCAGGTGAGGTGAAGAGGTCTTGAATTCTAAGCTTCCCTGGGCTATATAGAGTGATTCCTAGGCCAGCCTGGGCTATGGAGTCAAGTGACTATTTCAAAGAGAAAAAAAAAAGAAAAGCAAACCAACACACTTGTGCAGTCCAGTGGCATTTAGCACATACAGTGTTGTACAACCGCACATCTGTCGTCCTTGAACCAGAACAGACCTGTCACCCAGGAAACTGCCTCCACAAGAGCAGCCACTCCTCCCCCCAGTAGCTGCGGATGCATCCGCTGTCTGCTTCTGTGATCTGCTCATTCTGGACATTACATATTTGGGACTCACGTAACAGCCTTCACCACCATGTTTTTCCCCCTTGTTAGGTAGCCTGTGTTCAAACTTGCTTCCTTGTTCTTTCTTTCCTTTCCTTTCCTTTCCTTCCCCTCCCTCTCTCTCCGCCTCCCCCCTCCTCCTTGCTTCCTTGTTTTCATTTGTTTTTGAGACAGGGTTTCACTTTTTAGCCCTGGCTGTCCTGGAACTCACTCTGGAGACCAGGCTGGCTTTGAACTTGGAGATCTGCCTGCCTCTGTCTCCAGAGTGCTGGGACTAAAGGTACAACAATCAACACCTCCTGGCTCCTTTCTCTTTCTTGAAACAGGATTTCTCCCTACTGAGTGTGGTAGGTAGTGTGGGCCTTTAATCCCACCACCCCACCCCACCCCTACCTCATTCCAGGACAGCCATGGCTACCTAGAGAAACCAGGTCTTGGAAAAACAAACCCCAAAAAGGCAGGTTTCTCTTTGTGTTGCGTCCTGCTCCAGCCTCCTGGATGCTGGGATTAGAGGCATGAGCCGCCATTTCTTCTTAGGACCAGACAGTACTCCACTGAATGGACATACCACACACTTAAAACTCATTTCCCAGCCAATGAACAAGCAAGGTATCAGGACCCTTTGACAACTGTCTAATTGAATAGTGCTCATATGAACATCTGTTCAGGATGCTTGTATGGTTTGAGTGTCTGTCCTTTGTCCTTGAATTTATCTACCGTATAACACATATCAGGGCCCCATTATTTTTTCATGGCTTAATAGTCCACCATAGTTTGGCTCCGTGGTTATTCACAGGTGGGCTGGACTGGCAACCTAGAGAGGTGTCTGGAGGAGTCCAGCCAGGCTGAGAGACCTAAAGCATAGACGGGGGCTGTCTGTGCTCTTTTCCAAGTTGTTGATTGGATGGTTGTACCATTAGGAAGAGAGGGGAGGGAGTCCTTGCTATCCCAGCCTATTTAGGATCAAGGGGCGGGCCTCCCTGTGATGTCATTCATAAAAATCCTTAAAATTTTTTTTCTTTTTAATCTTTCTCTCTCTTTCTTTCTTTCTTTCTTTTTTTTTTTTAAAGATTTATTTTATTTATTATATGTAAGTACACTGTAGCTGTCTTCAGACACTCCAGAAGAGGGCACCAGATCGGATGGTTGTGAGCCACCATGTGGATGCTGGGATTTGAACTTATCACCTTCGGAAGAGCAGTCGGGTGCTCTTACCCGCTGAGCCATCTCACCAGCCCCTCTTTATTTCTTTTTGGTTTTTCGAGACAGGGTTTCTCTGAATAGCCCTGGCTGTCCTGGAACTCACTTTGTAGACCAGGCTGGCCTCAAACTCAGAAATCTGCCTGCCTCTGCCTCCCAAGTGCGAGTGCCACCACTGCTCGGCCTAAAAATCCTTTTCTTTTTCTTTTATTTTCTTTCTTTCTTTTTTTTTTTTTTTTTTTTTGTTATTCCCTGTCATTCATTTCCTCCTCACAATAAATGGAAGAAATTTTAGTTACTCAGCTGATAGTCCTAAGCCCCCGGGCATGGTCCTTTCTAGGTTCCTGTTCTCAGGCAGGTGGGGGGTGTCTGTACATCAGCTCTAGAAACCTGGGCACCAGCCACACACGTACACCGTTGACCTCTCCTACAAGCAGGAATTGGGACTCGGGCAGCTGTATTCAAGGCTTGCTCTTGAGAGTTGGAAACCGTGTAGCATATGCTAGGATTGTCCAGCCTCGGCACCGCTGAGCTAAAACACACAGCTTGTGTTTGATCCCTGGTCATCTGAGAAAGGTCTGAGTGTGGGCTAGTAGGTAGGAATCCATGGAGACATGAACTGTTGCGTGGCTGGATGAAAGCACGGTGGGAGGGATGAGGGACTGTCCATGTCACAGGCCTCAAGACCAAGCTCGGATACATGCTGTCCAGGCCCAGGAGGCAGTTCTGACAGGAACAGAAGCTCAGAAGAAGGGGAGCTTGTTCACTGAAAATCAGGGTTTGTGTAGGTGAAGAAAATGGGGGCTCCCACTGATGGCTGGTCACCGCTCTTGGACACAGACTCACTCACCCTTGTGCTGTGTGCCCTTGAAGCCAGGGCCCCTGCTGCCTGGGCGCTCTCTCTCTCTCTCTCTCTCTCTCTCTCTCTCTCTCACTCACTCTCTCTTTCTTTCCATGCAGGCCTGCCAGGTAGTCAGGACTGGATGCGATTCTGGCTGTTCGGCGCTTTCATAAAAGCCTGCTAAAATAAGACCACTCAGGGACGAGGCCTCCTGGCTCTCCGTCGCAAATGTTGACAGTGGAGAAACCGTGGCCAGGTTCCTCTCAAATATAAAAATAGGGAGTAGGCATGGAAGGGAATGGAAACCTGGCACCCCCCCCCCCACACACACACACACACGGGGATGGCACTGAGGTGCAGGATAAGGGCCTTTTGGGAGACAGCTCCTGAGTGGGGGGTGATAGGGTGGGGAGGCTGGGGTGCTGTCACCTCCGTGGCTCACCACGAACTGTACTGTGTGATGAGGGTGTAAGTCGCCAGAGCAGGCTGGGCAAGTAGCCCTGCCTCTTCTTCACAACAGAGGGAAGAGGCTGTAATGGAGTTGGGGGTGATCTTAATGGAGGATGTCTGAGGCACGGACTGGGGACAGCTGTAGGGCTCTCCCCAGGAATTCACAAGCCAAGAACTTGAACCTGAGCAGGGCCAGGCCACCGAGGGCAGTTGGTGACAGAAATGTAGTGCCAGCAATCTCAGACCTTCTCCAGGGAGTCTCTGTCCTCTGGAAGGATGGTCCAAGCAACCCCCTTCCACCCTTTCCTCCCCTGCCTGGCCCTGGCCCAGCCATATAAAGTTTAAAGGTTTTAAATGCAAATATTTCTCTTTTATAGATGCCAGCTGTCTCCAGAGAGTGCGATTTCTCCTTGCTCAACTTCATGGTCCAATTAGCCTCTCATATCTGAGTCCTAGAGAGCTTGGGGGGGGCGGGGCTGGGCTCTGAGCCGGTGGTTTAGTAAGCTGTTGTCTGGGGTGGCTTGCGGTAGACTGGGTGGAGGCGTGCTTTGTAGGGGGAGGGACCTTGAGCCAGCAGGGATAGGAAGCTGCTCCTGGCTGTCTGCAGGGGCAGGGCGGGGCGGGGCGGGGTGGGGGGGAAGGTTAGGGGCGGGTCACTGGGTGGAGGGGCTGGCCAGGGTTAGGTACAGATTTTGAGGTTCTGGGTGGAGAAGCAGGAGCAGGGGCAGTTGGTGGCCAGGACATTCTTCTCCTGTTTATAAACATAAAGGCAGGCAGCCTGCTGCACACTGGCTCCCTTCTTCTCCCCTCAAGTGCCCTCTTCCCGCCCGCCTTCCAGCCGTGCGCCACGGCGTCCCCATTCACCGGGGCTCGAAGGCGCTCACAAAGCGAGGCAATTAGAATTGAAAATCTATGCAAAACAGCTGTTAACTGGTTGTAAAGGAGTGCAGCTGTGTGCAGGGCGCGGGTGGGAGCCAGCGCTGAAAGCGCAGGAAGTGGCGCCGAGGCCCCGGGTTAAGAGGAAAACTCCCCAATGGGCCGAGGGGATCCGCCAGGTCTTAACCCCTTCCTGCTGCCTGGGTGACCTCAGTTCCCAACAGCCAGCCGTCAGACCTGCATCTTAGATGGAAAGGAGTCCTCTTTAGAAGGTCACCGGCTGCCTTCCGTTCCCTGCTGTCCTGCGTCATGTCCTGGGTCAGCAAGCCTGGGTTACAGGCAGTTAGAGCCTGCTTGCCAGCCCTCCAGCCCTGGGCAGTCACTGCTGTGAGACAAGGGTCCCCCCCCCCCAGAGCAGGCTGGGAAAAACCTGAAACTCCGCCTCCATGGGGTGTCATCCCCATACACCCTAGAACAGCTTACTCAGGGTAAATGGTCCTTCCCAGGCCCACTGCTGTCTGAACCGGTAAGGCCAGCCTGGAAGGTGAGTTCCAGAGGCAGAGATGGGAAAGCCTTCTAAGAGCATAGATCTGACCAGGGCTTTGAAGAATGGCTGCCTATGTGGGACCGGGAAGAGGGAAGAGAAAGAAAGTGGAGCCCAGTTTGAGGGCTTGCCAGCTGCTGTGGAGAGCCTGGCTCAGGTCGTCAGGATGGATGGAGAGTCTGGGCAGACCCTCTTTCTCTGCTTCTCAGTCCCTCCTTTCACCAGGATGGTTTTCTGGGTACCAAGTGTTCATCCAGAGACTTCAAAAAAGCAAAAAAAAAAAAAAAAAAAAAAAAAAAGCTAGAAACCCAAGGCCAGCGGCCTCCCTTCTGCAGGGTTTCCCTCTGCTGCAGAGGAAGAACTTGAACTCAGAGACACCACCTCCCTGCCTGGATAACTAGGGTGACAAACTCCGCTGAAGGTGTCCTAGTCGGGGGTGGGGTGGGGGCTGTCGGAATACTGCCAGGTATAAGTAAGCAACCGTAGGTCAGGCTTGTGTTCCAGTTTCAGAGCCTTGAGGCAGGTTCATTGACACTTGGTAGTGGCGCTCACCACCTGCCTGGCCAGACCTGGAGGGCACTGGATGACAGGAGCCCAGCAAGTCTGTGTTGGAAAATTCTCTTTATGATGGCTAAGTCTGGTCCATGCCGCAGTCTAGGGCTCCACTGTATGGAGGTGCCGCTGCCGCGCCGCCTCCGGAGGACTAAGTCGCCTCTGGTGAGGGCAGCTGGCTGGTCAGAACGGGAAACCACATCATCTTAAGTCTTCCTGCTCAGCCCCAGGAGGAAAAGACTGGGAGGTGGGACTCCACTTGACATCCAGGGTTTTCACTTCAGACGGGGTTCAGGTGGGAACACGACCTTGGTGAAGGAGGCTCTAAGCCGGCAGTCTGCTCTCTCACCTCCCTAACTCGGGCTGCCTCACGTGCCTGCCCCACCCGTGGGCCTTCTGAGCTGTGGCTCTGTAATTTTCGGTTTTGTTTCTGGGGAAGCCCTGGGGGGACTTGATGTGTGTCCAGTGGATGCCACCCATACCTGTCCTGGTTCTGGCAGACCCTGAAGGTCTGGAAACCCCTCCTGCCTCCGGTTTGGAGTTCATCGGTTTCTGAGGTCCCGGGCTCTCAGAAAGGGTGGGATTTTACAGAGGAGACCCAGCTTAGCTGTGCTGGGCTGGGGGAAATCCTGCTCCTTATTCTAGGTGGCCCAGCGTGGCAGAACCCTAGCAAGGAAAGCTGGGTGCTTCTGTGTCCTAGACGGGCAAGCATCATGAGCGAGGTGGTTCCACCCACCTTCCAGGACGGTCCCTAGCACTTTGTTTCAAATCCCCTTCCAGCCAACTTCCCTAAACAAACTTAGGGAACTTAGGGAAAGGACCCAGAGAGCAAAGGCTGTATAGCTTGCTGGTGGGGTGTGAGCCGGCAGCTGCGAGGGGGAGGGGGAGGGGGAGGAGGAGGGGGGAGCGGCAGCTAGAGGGAGGTTAGCTTTTAACCTCGGAGTCACGAATTAGGAGTCCATCCATACAGGGTACATCTCGTTAAGAAGGGGCCAGCCACATGGCGACTAGAGAGAGCAATTCCCAGCCTTAAACTCAAAGGCCCTGCTCGGGATTACTGATTTCCTGGGGCAGGGTGTAGAGACAGTAAGGACCATCCATCTCCTGGTGACTGCCAGCATTTTCTGGCCTGGGTGCACATAGTTGGCTCACTGCTGTCCCCCTGTGGCCATCGTGGGTGTCTGTCACCCTCTTGCTGCCTTGGACAGACTGGGCTGGATGGAGACTAGACTCCTGGTTTGAGAAGGTGGAGGAGGATGCTGGGTCACCTGCATGCTTGTAGCCTTGACTACTTACTTCTGGGCAGGTTCCTCATTTGAAACCCCGGTTGGGGGTACGGTTTTCAGCGGAGCTGCGTTGTATTTGGGGGGGGGGAGCAGCCAGCTCTTAAAAAAAAAGCAAAACAGGTGGTAGCTCATAGTGGTCACCCTCAAATTTATAGGATGACCTGCCTGGTTCTCAGCTGCTAAACAAGTGACTGAACTTCCCCTCCAAGGCACCCCTAGGGAGAAAGGTGCGACAAGATTTGGAGGAAGAGCCCGGTGTTGTTACCTGGGGAACCTGGCCCGCAGGCAGCGCGGCCAGGTGCGAGCTGCTCATTTACATGTTCCCTCCCCCCATACCCCCCAGCAGTAATCCAGGTGGGAAAGGGGTTGGACCAGCCCGGGAGGTTTTTCATTTTGTTTTTACGGCTCGAGGCCAGTTGTTTCTCTCTCCTGACACCTCCCTGTCCCCCCCTCCCCCCTCCCGCGTGCGATTCCCAGCGGGTGAAGGCGCCTCTCCCCGCCCCCACTCCCGGGGAGCCCGGCGCATCCTCCGGGTCGCCAGCATCGTAAACTTGCAGAGGCCACGCTGCCCCGGGCGACGCGAACTAACGCTTGGACCAAAGGCCGCGCGGCGCGTGTGTGGGGCCAGGGACTCGGTGGCCGCAGGTAGGAGCAGCAACTCCGCCCTCCCTCGCCCGCCCGTTTCCCTTGTCGTTTGTGGTCGGCCAGGGGCTTGTGCAAGACTGGCCCGGCGTGCGCCCCCGCCCCGCGGCATCGGCGGTTTCTGCTGGCGCGGGCCCCGAGCGCTGCCCGCCGCCGGCGTCATCGGGAACAGATGGACAGGGGGTGCTGGCGCCCGCGCTCGCTCCCGGCGCTGTCCCGGCTGGCGCGGGAGGGAGGAAGGCGGGGGAGGCAGCGCGCGCCTGCCGAGCACTGCGCGGGCATGTCCCGGGGCAGGTTTGGGGCTGGCACCGCGCTGGAAAGTTGAAACCCGCAGCGGCGCTGAGGTCCCCCCTTCCCAATCCCCCGGGTGCGGTGGCCTCCGGGCTTGAAAGTCTGAAAGAGGAGGATCATTAGAGAGCTGTGTAGAAAGGGCGGGCGGGAGAGACCCCGGGACCTCGCGACGACCTTGCCACCTCGCTGGCTGCTGTCTGCGCGCTGGGTCCGGCCGAGGGTCCCCGGCTGCCCAAAACGCCCTATAACCTCGCACTTCCCGGGCGGCGGGGAGGGGGTGTTTCTAGGGACCGGTCGCGTTGCGGGCGGGGACGCTGGGGCCCACAGTCCCTCTCCGCGCCGCCTGTGGGTGCCGAGGAATTTCAGGACGCTCCCTGAGTCATCCCCGTGAAGTGCCTGGGTGAGGTAGGGTAGGTGGGGGCGCCAAGAATGGGAAGGCGGTGCGCTGGGGCCGGTGGCGCGGTGGGTTGTGCCAGTTTCTGGAGGCGGCGGCCTCGCCTCTGACCGCAACCCTAGCTACTTAATGATGCCCCTGGCGCAGCGGCGCCTCCGTGGACTTCTCGAACATGGGTTCTTTAAAGAACTCGACCCCCTGCCGTATGGCCTTCCCAAAAATTCCTTAAAGCGAGATGGAGACTTTGCAAAACTTTGGGTCAGAGGCTCGTGGCCCGAGCTCTTAACATTAAGTCCTTTAAAGTTGTGGTAATAGATCGGGCATCTTGGAGACCGAGGGAGGCCAACGGCCTATATTGTGTGGTCCCCTCCACTCAGCACAAGGAAAGGCCTCCTGAGCGCTGGGTTTATCCCTCCCCTCTCTTAGTGGGTGGCCAGGTGCCAGGCACTGTTCCAGGCGCTTGGGGAGGCGGCTATGAGGCTCGGATATGGCAGGCGTGTTGTAAGCCACTCCTCCCTACTCTTGGAGATGAGTGGCCCGCGAGGCCTCTGAGAATCTCTCTCGACTGTCCAGCCAGGGTCGCCAGGAGCGCGGGGGCGGCACCTACCCGGCGGGTTGTGACCGCGCTGGGTGCTCCAGGCGGTCCGTCGGTGCGCGCGCGTGCGCTTGCGGCTGAAACCCGACACCTCCCGCCGGCTGAGGTCAGGGCGCCGGGAGCGAGCCGAGGCCGGGGAGTGGGCGGCGTTGCGCTTGGGTGTGTCCTCAGCGGCGACAGCAGCAGGTGTTTCTTGGCCCAGGCCCCGGAAGCTCCACCTCCCGGAGCGGCGGAGCCGCCGCCGCCGAGCCCCGGGTGAGATAAGCAGTTCAGACAAACCCGGGCGACGGTGGCTCCGGCATGTGTCAGGCGCGGCAGAGCAGCGGGGTCCTGGTATGAAAGGTGAGCGCGCGGGTGGGGGGGGTGGCGGGGGTTCCCTCACTCGTCCCCTCCCCAAGTTTGTGGGCTCGGGAGGGGCGCCAACGGCCGGTGCCAGGTCCCGCGGGTGTGAGGGACGAGAAGCGCGGGGCGCGCGGCCGACCTGAAGCCACACTCGCGGCTGCGCGCGCGCGCTGGGCTCAGCGGGCTCTGCTGCCGCGGAAGTGCGCGGAAGTGCTCGGGGGTGGCTCGGGGATCGCGGTTGTAGCAAAACTTTGGTTGGGGCGGGCGCCCAGGCAGGTGGTTGGATGGGGGGGGGTGCCTTGCCTGGGGTGGCAGTCCAAGGGGCCTCCGAACCCCCCCCCCCCGCCCAGCCCTTCCCGCTCCGCCTGGATGCGCCTCCCCGCCCCCCCGCGGCCGCGCTGACGGCGAGTGGCCCGCCCGAGTGGAGCCGATTCAATTATATTGCAGCACCAGAGACACCTCGTCGCCCGCCGCCTCTCCGGCAGGCTAATTAAATTCCCTTCTTGGAGGCGGAGCGGGAGCTGGGCTGCCCTCCCCGCTGCCCGCCTCTCCGAGCGCCGGGAGGTGGCGGGGGCCGAATAGGACTGCGAGGAGCAGGCTTGGGGCCGCAGGTCTGGGCATCGGAGCCGGGAGCGAGCAAGGGGCGCCCCCGCGCACCTGCCACCCGTGGTGGGGGTGCCAGCTCGAGTTGGATCGGTTTGGTGCTTGCAAACCAGCCTTTGTCTTCCATGCATTTAAAGCACACTAAACCCTTACTAGACCCCTGCGGTGTCTTATCTGTCGCAGTTGGGGCCCACACAGGTTGGGGTTTGAAAACAAAAAGCGGGACCACCAAATGGAAGGGGGGGAACAAACCAAAATACAAGATCCTTTTGTAAAGAGGACCGGAACAAAAGGCGCAGCCTCGCTCTAGGAGGGAGCATCGGGCCTAAGCCGATTCCCAGCACTGGGGGACAAAGGCAGGAGGTCTTGGCTGGCCGCTTGGCAGTGTCTCAGTCTCTTGCCTGAGACTGGTTTACCCCCTCCTCCCGAGGAAGACAGGGCCCCCCTGGCGAGCAGCCTTCCCCGGGCGTCCGTGTTACTTAAGCTTGGCTACTTAAGTGTTGCTTAGCCTGTGTTTACAGCCGCCCCCACCCGCAGGCGGGGAACCTGAGGCGCAGGCTGTGTCTGACTCAGCCACTCAGTCGCCCCGCCACAGGTGAGGGGGGCCGGGGCACAGGCTCCGACTGGCAGCGTGTGTCATCTGCTATGCTGGGTGTCACGCCCCACCGGGTGGACCGGAACAGTGTTGCTGGCAGGCTCCCTCGATGGGGCTCTGCTGTGCCGAAGCCGCTTGCTCAACACTTCTCACAGCCACCGGGTCACGCCTGACCACCTCCTGGGGGGTGCCTTGATGGCTTGGTACAAGGTTGGCTTTTGTCGCCTAGTTTGGCAGCTGGAGCGGAGTAGGCTTGGGGGAGGGGGCGCTGGTGAGCAGCCAGCCAGAGACCCGGGGTCAGCCACGCCTTCGGAAAGGAGGTGGGAGGCCTATCCTGGCTTTGGGCTCTGTTGTGCCTGCCTTAGGGCAGGTTCCGAACCAGGAAGGCAGAGAGGCCAGATCAGGCCCTGACCTGTTGGGGGCAGCTATTAGAATCCTGACCAGTTAGAGTTGAAGGGGGGGTGCATATAGTTACTTAACATTTTAAAATTACTAGGAGTCAGGCCTTGTCAGGACCCCATTAAACTAACCTTGGGGCTGGCCTGGGGCGATTCTGATGCCTCCAGGTAGGTTTTTAATGGGGTAGGGGTGGTGGGAAGCTTCCAAAACAGCCTGACCCTTTGGAAGCCTCCAGTTGCTCTTGGCTAAGCTGTCCCTCTGGCAGGCAGGCTGGCGGCCTCTGGCTGTGAGTAACTTAACTTCCCTGTCTCTGGAGGAAGTTGGAAGCTGCAGATCTCAAAGGGCCATGCGGTTTGCAGAAAGGCAGCCTCCTCAGGGCCCTGCGCCTCTAGCCAGAGGAAGGGGGAGGAGAGGTCTGCACCACTTTGTGGTGGACCCGGGGCCTGCACCTCCCTGCCCTCCCCAGGCCCTCGCCCACGCCCTCGGAGGCCGTCCCCAGCTGGCCTTGACCCTTCAGGCAGGTGTGGTCCATTTCCCTGGCTGTGAAGGAGGTCTAGCCTCAGCTCCCCGCTGCTGCTGGTCTCCTCCCCATCCTAGAGACGCAATGAGTAATAGCCAGCTGCCGCTTTTCCCCCCTTGCCCCCAGGAACCCGCAGGGGCTTGTGGAGTGAGCCAGCAAGGCCGGTTTTTCCTGGCCCCATCTGCAGCCTTGGAATGCCCAGCCTGGGTTACTCCAAAGCCTGGTGGGGTTGGATAGGAGCCTTCTGGGGGGGGGGACGTTAATTACCGTGTTGTGGCAACAGCCACAAACCCTCTATGAGGCCCAACCCCCACCCCTTTCCCTCTCTCTCCCTCTCCTGGGATCTTGGGGCGAGAGAGCATGTTTAACCTGCAGAGAACCGCGTTTGAGGTGACATTTCAGCCCGGTGGCTGTGCAGCAGACCTGCCGAGTCACTTTAATTTCTGCCCCCATGGAGTCTCAGATCTCCGCGTCCTGGCCAAGTGCAGCCGCCAGTACTGCTGGCTTCACTTCCCACGATGGCCTTTCTCTCCACCCTCCACCCCCCAAGGCACACAGGCCACAGCCTGGGAGGTGACGTTTCTGAGTGTTCCTGTCAATGAGAATTTATCGAGCGCCTCCTGAACCCGGCCTCGCGCTCGCTGCTGGGAGGTGTACAGACAGATGAAACGGGAGAGCATCCAACGGCAGCTCTTGGCGGCTGCCAGCCAGAGTGCGCTCCAGAGGCCTTTTAATCTGGCCTCTGCAGAGCATCTCCCCACCAGCTCCTCACACTCCCACCCCCTCCACCCCAGCCAGATAAAGCTACTCGAGCAGCCCCTGTCTGGCAAAGTCCCTGTCCTTGTACAGGTTGCCCCTGGGTCTGGCGGGCTCCAGGCACACCCGCTCCTCTCTCCTCAGTGCCTATCTATCTCTCTGTGCCCGCCTTTTAGAGGACAGGGGAGTGACAGCTAGCCTCAGGGAGACTAGACCTGAAGGGATGGCTGTAGTAACAGGGAAATCTCGAGGACACCAGAGTCTGTTCTCAGTCACCATGGAAAATGGGGGGAAAGGGTTTGGCTGTTAAGGATTCTGGGGAAAGAGTCATCATTAACTGGAGAAGGGATGTGTGGAAAGGGGGAGGGTATTCTGGCTCGGGAGGATCATTATTGACTACAATGTAGGAAAAAAGCACTTGTATCCAGGTCATGCCTCCATTTAGATGAACCTCCATCTCTGGGATGGGACCTAGTACCTGTATTCTGTTACTTACTGTTTGTTTGTTTTTAAGATTTATTTTGCCCGGTGTAGTGACATAGCTTTTTTTTTTTTTTTTCGGTTTTTCGAGACAGGGTTTCTCTGTATAGCCCCGGCTGTCCTGGAACTCACTCTGTAGACCAGGCTGGCCTCGAACTCAGAAATCCGCCTGCCTCTGCCTCTGCCTCCCGAGTGCTGGGATTAAAGGCGTGCGCCACCACGCCCGGCCCGTGACATAGCTTCTTAATTCCAGGAGGCAGAGGCAGGTGGATCTCTTGAGTTCCAGGACAGCTGGGGCTACAGAGAGAAACCCTATTTCGAGAAAGAAAAGAAGGGGTTGGGGATGCTGGAGAGATGGCTCTGTGGTTAAGAGCACTGTCTGCTCTTCCAGAGGTTCTGAGTTCATTTCGCAGCAACCACATGTTGGCTCACAACCATCTGTAATGGGATCCAGTGCCCTCTTACGGTGTGTCTGAAGACAGCCACAGTGTACTCATATACATAAAGTAATAATTCTTTGAAAAAAGGATTTGTTTTTATGTGTATGTGTGCATGCCTTCATGTTTGTATCACGTGTGTACAGTGCCCACAGAGGTCAGAAGAGGCTGTTGGATTCCCCTGAAACTGGAAGTCTAGATGGTTGGGAGCTACTGTGAGCGTCCTGCCCATCCAGTCATTCTCTCTGAGAGTTGGAAGTGCTCGGAACTGCTGAGCTATCTCCAGCCTGGTTTTATGGTTTGTTGTTGTTGTTGTTGTTGTTGTTGTTGTTGTTGTTGTTTTGAGACATTATTGCTGTGTGTTGTTTAGTCAAGCCTGAAAAACTTTATAGATAGACCAGACCGGGCTGGTCTCAAACTCTCCTGGTCAGTATATCCGCCTCTTTGCCAGCAAGCAAAGTTAAAGGGGTTAAAGGTGCACTGCTGTTATAAAGGCATGAATCACACCTGGAGTAATAGACTACTTTCTGTGAGGCTCTCAGCGTTGTAGTCCAGGCTGATCTCCATCTGTGTCGTTTTGTGATAAGGTCTTCTATCCAACGGTTGGCCTCAGAGTATCTGAGGGCGACCTCAATCTTCTGGTTCTCCTGCCTAGAGTCCCAAGAGCTGGGATAACAGCCTGAGCCAACACTGTCACCTTTATACAGCAGGGAGCCAGTGCCTTCTGCTTGCTAGGCAGTGATTGTACCAGCTAGTCTTGAACTCTTTTTGGCTTTGTGGTTTGGGCTTGTTTGTTTTGGGTTGGTTTTTTTTTTTTTTTTCTTTTTTCTTTTTTCTTTTTTTTTCTTTTTTTTCCTCCTGTCAAGACAGGGTTTCTCTAAGTAGCTATGGTTGTCTGGAACTCTCTCTGTAGACCAGGCTGGCCTCGAACTCACAGATCTCTGCCTGCCTGCCTCCCAAGTGCTGGGGTCTAAGGCGTGCATCAGCACAGCCAGGCTGGTCTTGAACTCTTGATCAGTCCCACCCCTTGGCTTTGGGGCTTCCGCGCTGTTTTACACCCTTGGTCCTAGTACTGGAACGTCCTCCCCCTAGGGATGATGACTGGGTTTTGCTGGCCTTCCCTGTTGCTCTGTGGCTCATTCCTTAAATTACACTTAGTGGGAGCTTTGGAGGTGCTCTGGGTCAGAGAGAGAGAGAGAGAGGGAGAGAGGAGATGGAGCTGGCTACAGATGGCTGTGAGATGGACGTGCAGCGGTCCTGCTTTGGATAGTAATGCATGTCCCCCAGACAGTGGGCTGAGGCCAACAGTGATAGAGGGGCTAACACATCCGTGTGTGTGTGTGTGTGTGTGTGTGTGTGTGTGTGTGTGTATTGGCTACTGTGCATCTCTCAGCCAGTGTGTATGCAGCCTGGGTTGTGGGCCTCAGTGGCGGCCTCTGGCCTAGGGCAGGTGGCATTGCTGTTAAGTGTGTGTTACTGGGTGTTTGAGAGGGTCCCTGGTACCCACAAGCTCTGTAAAGGGTGATGGTGTCCCTGTAATTTCAACACAGATCCAAGTCCTCACGGTAAACAACAAGGGGACCCTTTTCCAGGTATAAATCAACGCCCTCCATCCTGCCCAGTCCACCTGTCTGGGGTCCCCAAAACCAACTCAGATGCCTGTGTGCACATTCCCTCCCCCAACTTCCTCCTCCCTTGGGAACCAAGGGCTTAACATAACACTTGGGGGGGCCTGGGTTTTGGCCCCTCTGCACTCACAGCACCAGTGGGCCTGCGGCTGCAAGCAACCATAAAAGGATCGATCTGTACAGCTTTTGGTCAAAGCCGTATTGATGTTGGACAGGTTAAGCCGTCCCAAAGGAAAATCCATGTGCCGGACTGAGGACAAGGGGTGGGGGAGGGGCAGGCTAGGGCTGCAGGTGCTGCTTTCAGGACTCTTTCAACTAACCCTGGGCTTGTCCCTATTTGGGGGTGGGAGGGGAGGGGCGTTGGGGATCAGGCCCTGGCAGTATCCTGCCACACATATTTGGGGCAGGTGACTTCGTAGGATCTCCCAGGGTAAGCGGGCACCCCGGATCCAGGCAGTTTCTGGCCAGATGGGGATAACCTGGGTCTTTGCATACAGATGGGTTCTGGCCTCTCCTACCAGGCTTCCTGATTGTGGTCAGACATTGAACCCATGGGGCAGTATGCCAGGCTTGGAGAAAAGCCAGACACCAAGTTCTCTTCTGTCCTGACTTCAGATCTCTCCCCAAGGGACAGGTTGCTGGTGTGGAACGAAGGGCCTGTGTAAACAGAGTCGATCTTTCCCATTCGCTGCTGGTGTGCGCCTGTCTCTTGTTTTTGTCAGATTTCTTTTTTCACTGGGTGCACGGTGTTTTTCTCGTTTGTGTGAGGGCAGGGGGCCCCCGTGGTAGCAGGTGCATCTCCAGGTGTGGAAACCTCAGGGCAGACGGTTAGGCTAACCCCCTCGCCCCTGTCTTCTGCCACCTGTTTGGTAGCAGAGTCTGGCTTCCTCACGCCACCACGGCTGAGAAAATGGTCCCAGTGGCGGCCTTCCAGTCCCATGTAGCCACTAGCCTCTGAACTGCTCCCCTGGGCAAGCGGTGAGAGGACTTACGGGGACTACTGGAGGTTGGAGGGGATCCAACCCCTTCGCATACGACATTAACAAAGGGTAGGTCTACTGGGAAGGAACCGAAGAGGAAAAGGACTCACACAGACCATTCGTCTATCTATCTATCTATCTATCTATCTATCTATCTATCTATCTATCTATCTATCTATCTATGATAGATATCTGATTCGGTAGCCATGCCTTAGTCCTGGAGCCTCAGACAGACCTTGTCATTTAGGCACCGGGTGTGGCCCTTAACTAAAGACCGGCTAAGGTTTCACTAGCTGCTTGTAAGCCTCCGAGTTCAAGGTGCTGTGCAGAAGTCCCTGACTTCTGATGTCTCAACTTACTCTTTGAACTTTATGACAGAAAGCAGTGCACATATGACAGAAAGCAGTGCACGCTGGGTAGAGATCACACTTCAGCTTGTGTGTGTGTGTGTGTGTGTGTGTGAGAGAGAGAGAGAGAGATGTGGGCGTGGAAACTCCAGCATTGCATGTTGGAGGTGGATGCCACAGAACTCTTTATCACTGGCCCTTTGGGGTTTTAATTTTTCTTTAAAGAGTTGTTTATTTCAATTTTATATGTACAAGTACTTTGCCACCATGCATATATGTGTGCCATGAGCCTGTGGTGGCCTCCAAGGCCAGAAGAAAGTGTTGAATTCCCTAGACTAGACAGTTTTGAGCCACCAACTAGGTGCTGGCAACACAATCCAGGTCCTCTTAAGGAGGATAATAACTCTTAACCACGGAGCCATCTCCCCAGCCCCACCCCCTTTATTCTTTTTTTTTGATCTGTAGCCCAGGCTAGACAACCGTAGCCAACTGTCTGGGAAGCAGTGGTGACTTTGAACTTTGAACATCAACTAATTCATTATGAATTGAGGCCTTTCTCTAGGGTGCTACTCTTTGGGGTGCCCCTCTGTCCTGGTGCCAGGCAGCAGCCGACATCCACAGTTACCTGCTGGTTGCAAGGGAACTTTGCCAGTCATGACCATGTTGAGTTGGTTGGGTTCTGAATGCTTTTTTCTTAGCCCTAGCTGTCCCACACAAGAGATCCACCTGCCTCTGTCTCTGCTGCTGAGGTTAAAGGTGTCTGCCACTATGCTCCTCTGTTTCCAGCCAGAGTCCATGAAGTAGGCTGGAGAATTGTGGGAAATGAACTGGGGAATTCTGGGAAGTTGACTGGAAGTTTGATGGCATTTGTACCTCATGCATCGAGCCTTCTACCAGCGTGGCTGCTCTCACGTGGGACTCCTTTGTTGGCCAGGCTGGAGAAGGGGATGTGGAGGTGTAAGCCCTTTAAGTCTTTAAGACAGGTTAAGCAACCCTGAGCTGAAACCACCCTAACCGCTCCAAAATCATAACCGGTTGTAAACACTGACGCTTCAGAGCAGAAAACTCTGTACCGTGGAACTGTTTCATCCCTCAAATTATTAAAATTACCGTGCAGGGCCGGGAATGTGGCTGAGCAACAGTTACTGGTGTATGGGAGGCCCTGGGGTCACTTCGGGCTTGGGACTGAAGCCCCGAAGTAACCATACTTACTGCTCTCCGAGGGGGCAAAAAGTTAAGTTCCCAAAACCCATGGTGGTGCCTCTCCTTGCCCCCACCTACCCCCCAGGGTGATTTAGGGAGCCAATGCCTTCCCTATTCGGTCTGCTGTAGGCACCTGTGCATGTACACACATATAAATAAAAAGTAAATACATTCACTTTAGGCCATGTGTCTTCATGTGTAGAAAGCAGCTTTGGGCCGGGCGTGGTGGCACATGCCTTTGATCCCAGCACTCGGGAGGCAGAGACAGGCAGATTTCTGAGTTCGAGGCTAGCCTGGTCTACAAAGCGAGTTCCAGGACAGCCAGGGCTTTACAGAGAAACCTTGTCTCGAAAAACCAAAACAAACAAAACAACAACAACAAAAAAAAACACGCAGCTTTGGGTCTTGAATGTAGACCTGAATTTCTTCCCCAGAACACCAAGGTATCTTACTGTGAATGTGCAGATATTCCAACTTTGAAAGGTCACTCCCCAAGCTGCTGGTCCCATGTATTTCAAGTCAGGACTATTGCAGCCTGCAATGCCACATAAAGGCATGGTGGGACAGGTGCCACATCTCCTCTGCTGGCTCTCACCTGCCCCTTGGGTGGAGATGTGGATGAGGGGAACTTGGTCCTGTGCTTAGCCAGTCTTGGCTATAAGGGTCGTTTGCCCATGTGGGAGTCTCCGCTAGGCCAGCTCTTCCAGAGCCTTCCTTAGGTCTGCTGCAGGGGAGGGTCAAGTATGGGTTGCCCTCCGAGCCTGCTTGCCCAGAGGTTCCCAGTTGGAATTCTGCAGGATGTGGGTATGCTTAAGTTGCCAGGGTGACTTGGGTATAGGTGGTTGGTCACTCAGGGGTGCCCAACACATGCACCCTGGAGATGGTGACATGTTTACCCTGGTTTATAGCTGTGTGTGGAGAAAGATTTTCTCTGATGGAGGAGGCCATTGGGGCCTAAGGGCCCCCCCCCCCACTCAGTTGAGAATGTTATGGTATCTGGGCTTGGCATGTTGGGTTTTGAAGGTGGTAGACCGTCTGATATTGAGGCGCACGGTACTAGAGCTTTCTTTCCCTCAATCCCTGAGTGACTTTGTCCCCATGCATGGTACTGGGCGGGGGCATTACTTAGGAGTGGCTGCTCAAAGTAGCTTAGATGCACAGGTCAGTTTACATCCAAGCCCCAAGGACCCAGCTGCCACTTTAAACATCTGGGAGAGCGGAGCTTTGTGTATAGGTAAGCAGGCTGTCCCTGCATATATCCTAGTCCCCAAAGGGTTGTTTTTTTTTTTTTTTACATTTTTACGTCACGTTCCTTTACTTGTGTGTGTACATCACTGTGTGCGTGTGAAAGTCGGGGGACAGCCTGGTGGGAAGTTGGGCCTCCTTCCTCCTTCAGACTTGAACTGTTGGGCTTCGTGGTCAGGACCTTTTCTGCCAGCCCTGGGAACAAGCCACTTGACTGCTTATACCCTGGGCCAAATCCTGAATCGGATTTGAGTGGCGGGCGATCTGAGAGGGACCCTCCTGGATGGGCCCTACTTCCCTACTTCCTCTGGAGTCAGCAATGTGGAGCCCCAGAGTCCCGGTGGGACCCAGTGTTTCAGCTTCCGTGGACTGCGAGCACTGAGCAGGCCACTTGTGCGGCCAGAGCTGGGGAGTGTGGCCATCTGAGACCTCGAGGCCAGCACTGGGACCCCTGACTTGGGGGTTGGTGGGTTTTGTGACTCAACAGCTTGGAAGAATCTCGACCCAAATTCCATACTGAGGTGACCCCTCTGGGTCTCACTCAAACAACATTAACAAACGTGACTTTAGGCCAGAGACACTCAGTCCCCTATGTCCCACTCTTGGCACTAGGAACCTGAGGGTGACCCTCAGAAGTGGCCAGCCTGTGTTGGAGCTGTCACTGGCTGGGACCAAGGGGCTTGTATGCAAACCATGACTTCCATTAGGGCAAGGCTAGAGGAAAACAGCCTGGCCTTGCTGTCTCCAGCCCTCCTTCCAGAATCCACCTGTGACCACCTCCTCCTATAGCACCTGCTCATAATGTTGGTA
This sequence comes from Mus minutoides, assembly GCA_902729485.2. Taxonomy (NCBI): domain Eukaryota; kingdom Metazoa; phylum Chordata; class Mammalia; order Rodentia; family Muridae; genus Mus; species Mus minutoides. The sequence goes on along the minus strand of LR749510.1, from coordinate 891,614 downwards.
TTAGCTGGTGTGTACCCTGGGGAGAGGTTTGTGTGGTAACACACTTCTGTCCCCTCTTCCTAACTAGCCCCCTGGGTCCACTCAGCCCCCAGCCAAAACAGGAAATGGGAGTGGAGGGCCTGTCTTGGTGGAGCCTGGGAATCCCTGGGGAACTGGATGTCACATGCTTGCTGCTGCCTCCCAGGTGTTGACCATTCAGGCCCGGCCTTGACCTACTGGCCCCTGGCCTGCATCCCACTGAGATTCAGAGGCATGAAACC
>LR749510.1:669868-812584 GCA_902729485.2 Mus minutoides | reverse complement strand
TTTTTTTTTTTTTTTTTTAAGATTTATTTTATTTTATTATATGTAAGTACACTGTAGCTGTCCTCAGACACTCCAGAAGAGGGAGCCAGATCTCGTTACGGATGGTTGTGAGCCACCATGTGGTTGCTGGGATTTGAACTTATCACCTTCGGGAGAGCAGTCGGGTGCTCTTACCCGCTGAGCCATCTCACCAGCCCCCAATCCAGGTCCTCTTAAGGAGGATAATAACTCTTAACCACGGAGCCATCTCCCCAGCCCCACCCCCTTTATTCTTTGTTTTGATCTGTAGCCCAGGCTAGACAACTGTAGCCAACTGTCTGGGAAGCAGTGGTGACTTTGAACTTTGAACATCAACTAATTCATTATGAATTGAGGCCTTTCTCTAGGGTGCTACTCTTTGGGGTGCCCCTCTGTCCTGGTGCCAGGCAGCAGCCGACATCCACAGTTACCTGCTGGTTGCAAGGGAACTTTGCCAGTCATGACCATGTTGAGTTGGTTGGGTTGTGAATGCTTTTTTCTTAGCCCTAGCTGTCCCACACAAGAGATCCACCTGCCTCTGTCTCTGCTGCTGAGGTTAAAGGTGTCTGCCACTATGCTCCTCTGTTTCCAGCCAGAGTCCATGAAGTAGGCTGGAGAATTGTGGGAAATGAACTGGGGAATTCTGGGAAGTTGACTGGAAGTTTGATGGCATTTGTACTTCATGCATCGAGCCTTCTACCAGCATGGCTGCACTCACGTGGGACTCCTTTGTTGGCCAGGCTGGAGAAGGGGATGTGGAGGTGTAAGCCCTTTAAGTCTTTAAGACAGGTTAAGCAACCCTGAGCTGAAACCACCCTAACCGTTCCAAAATCATAACCGGTTGTAAACACTGACGCTTCAGAGCAGAAAACTCTGTACCGTGGAACTGTTTCATCCCTCAAATTATTAAAATTACCGTGCAGGGCCGGGAATGTGGCTGAGCAACAGTTACTGGTGTATGGGAGGCCCTGGGGTCACTTCGGGCTTGGGACTGAAGCCCCGAAGTAACCATACTTACTGCTCTCCGAGGGGGCAAAAAGTTAAGTTCCCAAAACCCATGGTGGTGCCTCTCCTTGCCCCCACCTACCCCCCAGGGTGAGTTAGGGAGCCAATGCCTTCCCTATTCGGTCTGCTGTAGGCACCTGTGCATGTACACACATAAAAATAAAAAGTAAATACATTCACTTTAGGCCATGTGTCTTCATGTGTAGAAAGCAGCTTTGGGCCGGGCGTGGTGGCACACGCCTTTGATCCCAGCACTCGGGAGGCAGAGACAGGCAGATTTCTGAGTTCGAGGCTAGCCTGGTCTACAAAGCGAGTTCCAGGACAGCCAGGGCTTTACAGAGAAACCTTGTCTCGAAAAACCAAAACAAACAAAACAAAACAACAACAACAAAAAAAAAACCACGCAGCTTTGGGTCTTGAATGTAGACCTGAATTTCTTCCCCAGAACACCAAGGTATCTTACTGTGAATGTGCAGATATTCCAACTTTGAAAGGTCACTCCCCAAGCTGCTGGTCCCATGTATTTCAAGTCAGGACTATTGCAGCCTGCAATGCCACATAAAGGCATGGTGGGACAGGTGCCACATCTCCTCTGCTGGCTCTCACCTGCCCCTTGGGTGGAGATGTGGATGAGGGGAACTTGGTCCTGTGCTTAGCCAGTCTTGGCTATAAGGGTCGTTTGCCCATGTGGGAGTCTCCGCTAGGCCAGCTCTTCCAGAGCCTTCCTTAGGTCTGCTGCAGGGGAGGGTCAAGTATGGGTTGCCCTCCGAGCCTGCTTGCCCAGAGGTTCCCAGTTGGAATTCTGCAGGATGTGGGTATGCTTAAGTTGCTAGGGTGACTTGGGTATAGGTGGTTGGTCACTCAGGGGTGCCCAACACATGCACCCTGGAGATGGTGACATGTTTACCCTGGTTTATAGCTGTGTGTGGAGAAAGATTTTCTCTGATGGAGGAGGCCATTGGGGCCTAAGGGCCCCCCCCCCCCCACTCAGTTGAGAATGTTATGGTATCTGGGCTTGGCATGTTGGGTTTTGAAGGTGGTAGACCGTCTGATATTGAGGCGCACGGTACTAGAGCTTTCTTTCCCTCAATCCCTGAGTGACTTTGTCCCCATGCATGGTACTGGGCGGGGGCATTACTTAGGAGTGGCTGCTCAAAGTAGCTTAGATGCACAGGTCAGTTTACATCCAAGCCCCAAGGACCCAGCTGCCACTTTAAACATCTGGGAGAGCGGAGCTTTGTGTATAGGTAAGCAGGCTGTCCCTGCATATATCCTAGTCCCCAAAGGGTTGTTTTTTTTTTTTTTTTACATTTTTACGTCACGTTCCTTTACTTGTGTGTGTACATCACTGTGTGCGTGTGAAAGTCGGGGGACAGCCTGGTGGGAAGTTGGGCCTCCTTCCTCCTTCAGACTTGAACTGTTGGGCTTCGTGGTCAGGACCTTTTCTGCCAGCCCTGGGAACAAGCCACTTGACTGCTTATACCCTGGGCCAAATCCTGAATCGGATTTGAGTGGCGGGCGATCTGAGAGGGACCCTCCTGGATGGGCCCTACTTCCCTACTTCCTCTGGAGTCAGCAATGTGGAGCCCCAGAGTCCCGGTGGGACCCAGTGTTTCAGCTTCCGTGGACTGCGAGCACTGAGCAGGCCACTTGTGCGGCCAGAGCTGGGGAGTGTGGCCGTCTGAGACCTCGAGGCCAGCACTGGGACCCCTGACTTGGGGGTTGGTGGGTTTTGTGACTCAACAGCTTGGAAGAATCTCGACCCAAATTCCATACTGAGGTGACCCCTCTGGGTCTCACTCAAACAACATTAACAAACGTGACTTTAGGCCAGAGACACTCAGTCCCCTATGTCCCACTCTTGGCACTAGGAACCTGAGGGTGACCCTCAGAAGTGGCCAGCCTGTGTTGGAGCTGTCACTGGCTGGGACCAAGGGGCTTGTATGCAAACCATGACTTCCATTAGGGCAAGGCTAGAGGAAAACAGCCTGGCCTTGCTGTCTCCAGCCCTCCTTCCAGAATCCACCTGTGACCACCTCCTCCTATAGCACCTGCTCATAATGTTGGTATTGGCTGGTGTGTACCCTGGGGAGAGGTTTGTGTGGTAACACACTTCTGTCCCCTCTTCCCTTGATCGGGGGACCCAGGTGAGTCGGGGGTCGGTTTTGTCCTTTACCCTCACCTCCCGGACAGAACCACCTCGGACCCTTAGGGACCCCTTGACCTACAGTGTACGAACGACGACGGAGGGTCCACAACTGGTAAGTCCGGGCCGGAACTGGATGACCGGGGACCGGACGTAGGGTGACTCTAAGTCTCCGTACTTTGGTCTACAGTTACCTGGACAGCTTGAGTGCTTGTTTTTGGGGACTCAGGGAGGAGGCCAGTGGCAGGTGCTCAAAGGACTCTTTGTGACTGATGAAGCCACTCAGGGCTCACTGGGGTGTACAGACACTGCTACTGGGTGATGTTGCCTGCCTCTCTAGCAGCACACCGTCTGTCCTCCTCGTCCCTCTGTAGCAGGACAAGTGGGGCCAAGTGCTGGTGAAGGGTCTCTGACCCTTCCTCAGGCCATTCCCATCCCCCCTACCTAATAGGCGCTGACTCAGCGGACGTTACAGGACAGAGGTGACAGACTCTGAGCCTAGATGAGGTGTGGCTCTTGCCAGCCTTGGTCGCCCTCTGGGTAAAACACCCGGACCGGACAGTCTCTATGTCCGGGAGGCAGGTTGGGCCAGATTGCGCAGTCACACTGAGGAGAGGACACCCTGAGGTCCCTAGTCCCTGTCCCCAGTGTTAGCAGCTGACAAGAGATCCCAGGGAAGGGAAGGCTCTCGCCTGTCTCACCTGCCTGTCGCTGTGGTTGGTGTGTGGGGTCTGCTGATGTGAAGGGTGCCGTGCCTGTGTGTAGCGTTATGGTTATAGAAGCTCTGTGCACAACTCTGGCTCCAAGCCAGCCCCACCTCCTGCTGCTGTCACGATCACCATTGGGGATGGTGCCGGGCCGGGCTCTGAACTGTCAACGCTGTGGCGCCAACCACTGGCTTCCCTACCTCGGGGGCCCTTTCCTCCGGTGGGTTTTGCCGAGCTGGTGTGGGGTGGCTGTGCATCCTCCTTCGTCTGCCCACGCCAGGCTTCTCATGAAGCGAAGCACAGCGCAGCAGCCACTTAGAATAATCGCGTCAAATGTCGCTGCCATCTGTTGCCAGACTCCATCCCTGCTGCCACCTGGGAACCTCTGAGACTCCTGCTCCCTGCTTTGTACCTAGTCAGGTGACTTCCTAGGAGGCTGGTGTTAGCTGGCCACGTTCTGCAGTCACAGAGCCTCGTGGTTCTCTCCTCCTGTGCTCCCCCACCCACCTCCACCAAGCCGGGTCCTGCGCCTCGCTGTGCTAAGTGAGCGCTTTACTGTTGAGCTCATCCTCAGCCTTCCTACTATTTTTTTTTTTTTTTTTTTGGATTTATTTATGTAAGTTCACTGACGCTGTCTTCAGACACTCCAGGAGAGGGTGTCAGATCTCATAAGGGATGGTTGTGAGCCACCATGTGGTTACTGGGATTTGAACTCAGGACCTTCGGAAGAGCAGTCAGTGCTCTTAACCGCTGAGCCATCTCCAGCCCCATTACTACTTGTTTTTAAGATGAGTTTTTACCAAGTCTAGGTGGCACTAAACCCATGGTCCCCCTGCCTCCGCACCGAGTTCGGGCGCCATCTCCTTTCTTTGCACCTTTTCAATCCACCATGTGTTGGGTCTCCTGTCAGTAGTCCCAAGTTTTCCAGAACACTGAGACAGCAGGGCCTTTGACATCTTGGGGGGTACCAAATGGTCCCCATTCTCTGCCCTCCCGTGGCTGCAGGTAACCCCAGAGGCTGCTGCTTATACATCCATTGCACGCATGCTGTGGGCAGCCCCTCCTGTCCTTATCCACAGTGCTGAGGTGGGTAACCTCTCCCGTCTCCCTCCCTCATTCTGCCTGGCTGCCTTGTTCTGCCCCCCCCCACACACACACACACAGATCAGAGCCCCTGTCATACCCAGGCCACCCCCACTCGCCTGCTGCTTTCTCTGCATTCACGGTCTTGGGTCAGGAGTCACCATCTGCTCTGCACTCTGTCGCCTCGTGCGGGGTTCCTGGGGGAACTGACCTTGGGAGCAGCAGCTTTAGCGGCCTGCGGGGTACACTCACCATTGAACATCAGCAGACCTCCCCGCCCCTACCCTGGAGAAACTGCCTCACATGGGTGCACTCAGAACCAGCCGGCAGTGGCGGCAGCACACATAATAATGAATTTATTATGAAGCCGTCCAGGCTCTGGGGATCACGTGGCACCCCACACTACTGCAGTCGCCAGATCCCTGCAGCAGGGTGACCCCAGCCTTGTTAGAGCTGCAGAAGCATCACCCTCCGAGCTGCTGGGATCATGGGGTGGGGGTGGGGGCGTGGAGCCCGGGCTGACCCAGCCTCTGTCTGTTCACAAACATTTCAGTGTGTGGTAATGAAAAATGATGAAGGGGCAGATAGAGCATCCTGGTCCACACTGCCTGAGAGCCTTGCTCTGCTGGGCACAGCTTCCCTGGGTGTAATTACCCCAGGGTGAGGGGCTGCTGGCGGAGGAGGGGGGGCGGATTGGTGCTTGAACCAGGCCTTCAGAAAATTCATCTCAGCTATTAGCTGGTAATTACAGAGCAGAAGGAACAAGCCTGAGGTCTGGTGCCGGGAGGAGCTGGGATGAAAGGGACGGTAATTACGGCCTCAACGGGAGGGAGGCTGGGCTGATTAATAACTCCTGATGTACTGCAGGAGGGAAGTGGCACTGAGACCCCCCCATCCTCCACCCCATCCCCCACCCCGTGAAGCCCGCCTGGGTCAACTGTGCAGGCAGGACCAGAGCGAGGTGAGCTGAACAGTATCACCTGCCTGGTGCCCTGGGGTCTCCTTCCTTGGCACTAATGATGTTCCTGGGCATGTTAGGACCCTAAGGGGGGAAATCAGGCAGGATGCACCAAGGCTATCCCCAGCTGTTTTGTGGAGATAGTGGCTTCTGGCAGAAACCCAAGCTCTTGACACTGGGTTCTGGATGGCTGGGTCTAGAGAGGGGAGAGCTGTGGCCGGCTTGGGCTAGGCAGCAGGAAGGAGCCCCTGTGGAGTGCCCAAGAGGCCACTTAGATTTAGGCTCACTTTCCCACTGAGCTGCTCCGCCTGGAGAGCACGGACTGCAGGCAGCCCCGGGTGTCATCCATCACAGGCCCTTGTACAATAGAGCTTATTCCCAGCTGTTCAGGATAATGAATTCACAGGAGCCAGTCGCATAGGTGACGATGGCTGGGAGCAGAGAAGTTAATAAATACCCCCTAATGAGGGCAGAGAGAGCAGGCATCCCATGCCCACCTCTCTCCTTTCTGCTGCCCTTGCCTGCCGCACCTGAGCCTCTACGAACACCAGTATCTGCCTATTGAGGTGGCTTTTTCTCGGGGTGCTGGGCACAGAATAGACACCATCCCTAGTGGCCCTAGGCCCGTGAGTGAAGGGGACTCTTCAGCTTCCCCCAAAATTGGTAGTGTATCCTCCTCTTTGGTATCCGGGCCCAGTTCTCCACCCCTCCCCCACCAGCCCCATGTGCGCATGTGTGAGGAATGGTGCTAATTTTAGACTCCCCCTAATGAAGCCGCTCATTTGGAATTCTATTTTAAGGGAGCTGACATCAGAGCAGCTTCCCAGGCTGGGAACATACTGATATCTCCAGGACCTAGGCTTGGGGGAGCCCACCCACACACACCCAAGGGTAGGGGGGGACAAGGGCAGCCATGCCCTGGGCATGAGACTACTGGAGGCCCTAGGGGTGGATCGGTCCCCTGCTCTCTGACAGGTGGAGTCCTGCTTGGGCTACCCACAGGAGCATGGTGGGGACCTTTGATAGCATGTGGTACAGGGGGGTCCTGCCTTTTACAAATCCTGTTATCTGCCACCCTGCCAAGCCTGGTGGTCCCAGCATATATGCTTACACCCATTGGCATCTTGAAGTCCCCCCTCCTCAGATTTGGGGGATGGGCCTGCAGCTGTACCATGAGCTGCTGTAGCTCCCCGCATTTCCATCTGCCATGCTGCCCACCTGCTTGGGGTGGTTGGGTGAGATGCTGAAACTTGAACCCCTCCCACTGGGTCTGAGGCAGCTTGCTTCATGCAGGACATAGCTCTTTCCCCTTAGTGGTCCCCGGCCTGCTCCCACCCTTGTGCTGAGCCTACCCACTCATATCTGTGGAATGAGTCCAAGGACACCATCCCTTGTGATGGTTCCTGAGGTGGCTTTGCGCTGTAGGCGGAAGCTGAGGGTCAGATCTGTTGGCATGGCTTCTGATGGGTTGAGGTAAAGAGCTCATTCTAGATCCTGGGCAATATATTAATTAAAGTGCCCCAAAGTTGGTGTAGGGAGTAGATTATTGTCTCCTAGTGCCTGGAGTCTCTGTGGGTCCACGACAGAAAAGGCTTAGCTGGTCTGGTCCAGCTCAGATTGCTGCTCTAGGGACTGGAAGGCAAGAAGGGGTCCCACCCCCATCTCTCCAAGCTGAAAACAATGTATTTGTTGGAAGTGAGTTGTCAGAACCATTCACACATGGGCCTGTCTCTGCGTCTTGCAGGGATGAGTGACAAGACTTGGGGGGACAGGTTTTAAATCACCGGAGTCATGTCGTTCTGAGTGATGAGGCGTGGCAGGGCTCGGGCTGAGTGCAGGGATGTGAGAACATTACCACTCGGCGGTGATAGCAGGCCAGCCTCGGGACACCTGGCCTCAGTTTCGCCATCTGCACTCCTTGAGATCCAAGGGTGACTGAGATGCTGGCCACAAAGAAGGGGGTGGTGTAGACAGTGGCTTAGTGGCTACTTCCTAAGCTCCTTGCATGACTGTTTCCGTCACTGGTACTGAACCTTCCTAATCCTGCGACCCTCTAGTACAGTCAGCTCCTCACCCTGTGGTGGTCTCCAGTCATAAAGGTTATTTTGTTGTTACTGCATAGCTGTAATTTTGCAACTATATGTTGTAAGGAATTATAATAGAAATAAATAGCTGCTTACTGATGCTCTCTTTAGGCAACCCCTGTAAAAAAAAGTGGGTTCGGCCGGGTGGTGGTAGCGCACACCTTTAATCCCCAGCACTTGGGAGGCAGAGGCAGGCAGATTTCTGAGTTCCAGGACAGCCAGGGCTACACAGAGAAACCCTGTCTTGAGAGAGAGAGAGAAAAAACAAGTCGGTTCAACCTTCCAAAGGAGTCAGGACCCACAGGTTGAGAACACCACTAGTTTAGAGAGTCACCCTGATTGGATCTTAGGAGCTGTCCCCAGGATGTCATGGCTACCTGACCCCCACTACAAAGAGGGCCTGGTATGGACACAGGTCAACCTCCAGGCTCAGCCTGCTGCCCCCGGGACATGACCCATGCACCACAGGGCCTGGGCACCACTGGAAGCCAGCCTGCTGGCCCTGGGCATCTCTTGCTCCCCAGGTAGTCGACCTTGCTGATGTGCCCAGCCTCAGTGACCTCTTTCTTGCAAAGCTCCTGTCCTGGTGAGCTTACTTTGGTATATGTGCTGCCGAAGCGAGCACGTGAGCTTACTTTGGGGGCACCCACGTGGAGGAAGCTGGGGTGAGCGGAAGTGAGAGACTGTTCTGCAGTGAGGTCTTTGTGAAGGCAGGCCATTTTCACAGATGACGGAAGCAGCTAGGTACTGGGATGGAGCCTGGAAAAGCTGAAGGAGAGAGAGCAGGAGGTGGCCCCTGAAACCCTTTCTCAGCATCCTCTTCCCTCTGAGGGAAAAAGACCAGTGCATGCAGGCTACAATGTGGTTTCGAAGGCAGATTTCATTCTTCCATGTCTTCAGGCCCTGGGACCTAGGGAAGGACTTCACCAGGGCCTGCCGTGAGCTGTATGTAGCCTTGGCCACCATCCCCTCCCACCTGGGAGAAGTTGGAGATGAGAAGGAGTAGGAGGAGACTGGCCCCAGCCTGAGAGAGAGTTAGGCACTGAGTATGCGTTGATCCCACAGACAGACCTCAGTTTCCTTCTCTGTACCAACGGGGCAGTTGTCGAGCCGGCCTCCTGACGCTGTTGGTGATGACAGTGGTTTCCTACCCGTGCCTTTCAGCTGCTGCTTGTGTTGTCTTATCAGTTGTTCCAGCCCCTGCCTCGTCTCTCAGGGGTCTGGTGGGGCTCTGTATATGGTGCATCAGGGTACCCCATAGGCCTGGCTCTGGGGAGCCGGTCCAGCATTCAGCTTCAACCGGGGTGCCTTTAGACCCAAGGGGCCAGCTGGACTGTGGGGCTGGGTCCGCTGTCTGCAACGCTGGCTGTGCTCCGCTCTCGCCGCCCCTGGCTCCCGCTGCATGCCGCTGCAGTGCCCTGGCGCTGGCGCTCTGCTCTCTGGGTGACACTGGTTCTTCTTTTCCTGTTTCAGGCATGAGCCATGAGCCCAAGTCCCCTTCCATAGGGATGCTTTCCACGGCGACCAGGACCACCGCCACCGTCAACCCCCTCACCCCCTCGCCACTCAATGGCGCCCTGGTGCCCACCGGTAGCCCGGCCACCAGCAGTGCGCTGTCGGCCCAGGCCGCTCCATCCTCCAGCTTTGCTGCCGCGCTGCGCAAGCTCGCCAAACAGGCAGAGGAGCCCAGAGGTAAGAGGCACCAGGCCACTAGCTCGTGGGATGCCCCCTGCCCATCTTGCGTCTCTCTGGGAGACAGCTGTCTGCAGCCTGTGGTACTGCACCTGCATCTCCCCTCCCCCACCATATCCAGGCTGAGCTGGCCCCGGTGTAGCCTCCAAGTGTAGCTGTCATCATACCTCGGGCCCTGACCCCTGACATCTGACCCCAGCTCTGCACCCTGCTTCACTGTGCCTTCCTCTGTGCCTGCCTCTGCCCTCCTCAGCTTCAGTGGCTACTGTAGACGCTTATTGGTGGACAAGTGGACTTGCCGTTGGGGACACCTGTGGGGACACTTGTGGGACCAGAGGTTGGCCTTCTGAAGCCTCCCGAGCTGAGGACATCATGTTGCTTTGGCAAAGGCCGGCTCTTTCTGAGTTCGGTCTTGTTGACAAGGTTCTCTTAGGTCCCCTTTGGACCTGGCTTTGGACACTTCTTGTGTCCTGTGATGACCGTGCCGGTCAGGAATGAGCAGCACAGATGGGTCGGTTTATGCCTGAACTCTGGAGCTCTTCAGATTCTGGCAACTCCTGGACTCAAAGCTCAGAGAGGCAGGTGGCCAAAGTATGGAAACTGTCTCAAAGGCCCTGGGCCCTGGGGTCTTACAGAGCCATCGATGGCTTCACTTACACTTAGGCTTACAGAGAGTCCGCTCTGGATGAATGGGCGGGGATTTCCTGATTTCCCAGGGTTCTCTGCCCTGGTTGCTGGCCGAGGTGAGGGTGTGACTGGGATGGGCCCTGAGGGGACCAGAGAAGTAGAGAAGGTAGTCCATCTGCCCAGTGGGAGACAGCTGCTGCCAAAGGCTCACACCTGAGCCAGCCCACCTTGGTTGGCTGCTGGCCGGGTTCTGGTGACCCAGAAGAAGCTGGTCTGCCCACCTCTGCCATCCTGGGTGCTCCCATTGTCCTGCAAAATCCTGGGGCCAACTGGGCTGGCCGAGTACCAGAGGCTGCAGTGAATGGAAACATGGTCGCTTCTGAACAACAGGTGCATTATCCACCGTGCTTGTCACTTCTTGGCTGTGACCTGGGCATCTGATGCCCAGGAACTTTGTGCTACACCGGGACAAGGAGGTGGGGGCTGGCCATGCTGCTGGCCGAGGCTTCTCTCCGCTAGTTGTCTGTTACCTCCGTTTGGACCTGCTGTTGCTGGGGTGGTATGTTGTACAGTTCCTAAAGCTACCGTTCAGAGGGGTCATGTGAGACCAGGGTTCCGGGAGTGAGTCCTCCTGTCCCTTGAGACCTCCAGCTGTTGAGATCTTCTGAAAGGACTTGGACAGTTGGAACTAGGAATTTCAAGCAAGTGACCCCAGAAGGAGGACGCTTCTTTCTTGTTCAGTGAGCACCAGTGTGGTGCAGGGGGCTTGGCTTGAGAGCTGTGGAGAGCTGGATTTGCCTCCTGGGCCGTGGGTTGCCATTTCCAGAATACTTCACTCCACAAGCCCTATCTTAACTTGGGGGTAGGGGGAAGGCTGTTTGTTTGTTTGTTTGTTTCCAAGAGGGCTTCTCTGTGTAGCCCTGGCTGTCCTGGATCTCACTTCGTAGACCAGGCTGGCCTCGCCATCAGAGCAGAGTCCCGGGATTAAAGGCATGTGCCACTACTACCCGGGTTCAATATTTTCTTGAGATCAGGTGTCTTACAGCCCAGGTTAGCCTGGAACTGTGTGTAGCTGAGGGTGACCTTGAATTTCTGGTTATTGGGTGATGGGCATACCCAGCTCACAGAGTGCCGGGGAGCAAACCTAGGGCCTCCTGTGTGCGTGCAAGGGCCACCCCTGAGCCGGATAAGCCATTCCCACTCAGCTTTGATTACACATGCAGCTTTTAGCACACATCCTCTCTGGCATTCCAGAACATGTTTTGTGCCCCCCCCCCCCCGCAGGGTTACCCTTTTCTGGCCTCAGCCCCCCCCGCACCCCCCCTCCCCGTGGCTCTATCCTTTAACCCCACTAACTATGCAAGCCATGCTGGTCACATGGGGAGGCAGGTGGGGCAGACACCCTCTCTGGGCCCAGCACCTACCTGGTGTCTCGCTGTGGCTCTTCACTCCCTGCCTCTCCAGCCTCTGTCTGTGTCACAGGCAATTCCAGGCTCATGTTCTGAGGCCCCCCAGAGGACAGGCATCTGAGCTGTGGCACCTGAGAGCCCGTGGTGGTTCTCAGCCCACCCCAGCAGCAGAAGAAGGCTCTGGAGTGAAGGGTGGGGTGTCCTCCAGAACTGCCGCTGTCTCCCCTCAGGGGCCTCGCTCTGTGTCCCCTCCATCCCTGAGGCTCTGCTCCGTGACTACCCTTCCTGGAAACAGTTGTATTTTTAGTTATCTGAATGGGCTCACCTAGGCTTCTGTAGCTGATGTCTCTCTTCATGGTGTCTCAGGGGGGCAGTTTAAAAATTCAATCCAGACAATGCAATTAGCACACCGCCTCATTTGCTCTGCCCCCCCTCCCCTGCCAGAGAAAGGCAGAGGGGGAGGGAAGAGAAGCGAGCCCCTCCCAAGACCTCTGTGGGCTTCATCCCATGTGGTAGTCGTAGTTAAGGCAAGGCCAAGATTTTGCCAGAAGAAGCTGGGATTCACCCGGCCAGGCCCAGTACACATCCTTGCACTTTTGTTTTATTTTTTGTTTTGTTTTGGTTTTTTGAGACAGGGTTCTCTGTGTAGCCCTGGCTGTCCTGGTACTCACTTTGTAGACCAGGCTGGTCTCAAACTCAGATATCCACCTGCCTCTGCCTCCCAAGTGCTGGGATTAAAGGCGTGCACCACCATGCCCGGCTATCCTGGCACTTTTAATCACTTGCTGTGCCCTAGTGTGTCTGCTTAACAGTCTGATCCTCAGCTTTTGCCCAGGGCCAGCAGGCCCCTCTGGCAGTCTGTTGATCTAGTGATAGCATACAGAATGGAACACAGATCAACCCCATGACTGCCTTCCCAAGTGCTATCGCTGGGGCTTCCCCAATTGTCCCCACTGCCATTTCCTAATCCTGTTGCCCCTGCTTATGCCCCATCCCACCCCCACTCCCTAAACTTGGGAACACCCAGGGTCAGCCTGGGTCCCCACTGCTGTGGTCCCAGCCTGGCCGAGCCTAGGCAGCTGCTTGGCCCACTGTGGCCTCCCTGTGGTACAGTGAGTGCTCTTCCAAGGAGGACGGAGGACGGAGGGCAGAGGGAACACCCTAACTTCTACGCTGGTTTCTGGAAGGAGAATTGAGCTGTGGACTCCAACCCAGCCCCCAGGCTGGACCCCTAGGTCTATCCTGCCCTGGCTTCTTAAACCACTCCCATTACTGTGGACTCTGAATAATGTCCCCAAGGTGCTCAGCTGTCCTGAAGCTGCCTCCATCCACGTGTGGTTGGCAACATTGTAGCTCCAGCCTCAGTAGAGGATGGGATCCAGTCTCCTCCGAATAGCGCTGCCCCTCCTCCCAGAGGCCCTTAAGCCTCTTTAAGATTCCATCTTTCCCTGTGCGTTAGCCCAGCTTGGCTGGTGTTGAGCACTCCTACCAGCTGCCCTGGTGGGGGATGGGGGTGGGACGGGGGTGTTTCTGTTTTTCTGTGACATTAGCCCAGCTGCCTTGAAGTTAGGGTTCCCCCACATTGCTCAGTGGACTTGGTTAAGTTACTTAAGGGGTATTGGGAGCCTCTGGGATCTTACACCCGGAGCTATGTCTCAAGCCACCACCAGCCTGGCCCCATCGGAGGTTCTCCGAGCAGAGGTTCTTTGGCCTCTGTGAGAGCAAGCTGTAGAGGAGCCCCCGCCACAGCCCCCACCTGTGCGAGATGAAAGCTGGGTGCTGCTGCCAGGCGGGGCCCAAGCTGTGTGGCAATCTGCTCATCTCCCACGGGGCCCTGGTGCCTTCTGCCGAGGGGGGTGGGGCTGCGATGGGAGCCCACATGTCCCTGTCTGTGCGGAAGGCCCACATAGCACCAGAGCTGTGTGTACCCTCAGTTCCAGTACACTCGGGGCCTTGGGCCCCCTGTTTCCCAGGAAGCACGTGGGGGGAGAGCTACCTTATACCTGGCTGTTCACCACTTTGTCACCTGTGGGGACAAGGGTAGCTTAGAGCAGTTAAGCTTCTGATTAGACATCCCCAGTGCTTTGAACTTTCCGGAAGTCTTTGCCACCTGCCGGGCCCTGTAACCAAGGGGTGTCAAATTACCATGGATGGTGGATGAAACCCACACCCAGCCCCTGAGAGGCAGAGGTTGGGGACCATCCCTTTGGGTTTGAGTCTGAGCAACGCCCACATCTGCCTGCATGTCTGCTACAGGGTGGGCTGGGTGCAGTCCGAGACACACCCTGTGTGCATCTCCTTGGAAATCTGCCTCTTTCAAAGAAAACAACCAAACAAATGGCCTGCCTGGCATGCCTGCCTGCCTGTCAGCCTGCGGCTGGCAAGGTGGAGGCGTCTTCGCGGGGTGTCTGGAGTCCCATCTGCCTGTGGCTCAGGTGTGAGCAGCGGGGCTAGCTGTTGTGGAGGAGAGAGACCAGGAAGGGGAGGGAGAACCACCCAAAGAGTCCAGAGCCACAGCTGGCCCTGAGGTGACAGGAGGTGAGCCTGGGGTGTGGTCATCAGGATGACGGTCCATTCCCCCTCTTCACCCCTTTTACTGCCTCTCCTTCCTTCCTGTTTCTATCCCCCATCCCACGCCCACCCCCATACAATCTTCACAGTGTCCTAACAATGGTGGTGGCAATGGGACAGAGCCCAGCCCCAAGGGATCCTTGCTGGCTTCTGCCAGCCTCGGTTCTTAGGATTGGCGCTGTGGTCCATCACAGCACGTTCTTTGCCCGATAGATATTACTGGAAAGTTGGTTCCTCTCAAGTCACACAGCCCCTTCCTGACTGCTGACTGGGGTTTAATGGCACTGCCACCAGCCTCCTTCCCTCACAGATGGACACTGAGGCCACCCAGCCTTCGGGTCTGTGACATGTGTGAAGACACGCTGGCAGAGCGGGAGGGGAATCCTGTCCGACAGCATATGGCCACCCTGTGGTTCCGTTTGACTGTCTCCTCAAAGCTGCATATCGTGGCCGATGCCTCTGCTGGAACTCGCTGCTGCATGCCTGGCTATTTGTGCTGCACTCTTGGGGTGTGTGTGTGTCCAGAGTGCTTCCCTGCCTGGTGCTTGTCACTGTGTCCTTGACCCTAGGTCCCCTTCGGTGCCAGTCCTCATGGTGCCCGGGCAGCAGTTGGGATGTAGTGTTGGTTGGGTTTATTTCTTGTTCCTTAACACCCACCCCCACAACTAACTGGTGGGAGTCGCTGGAGTCTGCAGGGACAAGAGTGACAGCCCCGAGAGGCGGGACCACTCCTGCCAGCAAGGATGTCAGATAGAGTACCTCCTGTGCAGAGATCCAGACCTGAGTTCAGATCTCTAGAACCTGTGTGTGGGAGGCAGAGGTGGAAGGACCCCCTCGGTAAGCTGGCCACACCAGTCGTGCTCCGGGTTCAGTGAGAGAGTCGGTACATATAGGGAGAGCTGCTAAGGAAAGCACCTGAAATCATCTTGCATGTTTGCACGGACATACACATATTCAGGGAAAGGGGCCATTGCAGGTGTTGCTCAGAAATTCATATCTGTACCAGCTGGCTAAGGTTGCCCAAGCTCTTGCCTTGAGGGGGGCGCGTCTCGGCTCTTAATAACACGGACTGCCCCACAGGGCCTTGGCCTCATCTGTGGGGTCAGTCAGCAAAGGTGCTACAGGCACCCCTCTGCCTCTTCATCTGCAGCCCGGCCAGGCTCTCTGACCCACTCCCGCCACTCTGGCTGAATAGCTTCAGTTAATTACAGCGATGGCAGACCTGCCTGCTCCCACAGCACAGCTAGAGAGAGAGAGAGCACAGGGCCGGGAGCCAGGCGCCAGCCTCGCTAATTGGCAGCACCTTGTGAGGTATTGATCCCAGGGTGAGCACTGGTGAGCGCTGGCCTCTGCCTTCCACCTCTGACGGGATTAGGCTGCTAATTGTCCGTGGCCAGCCCCACACTAGAGCCTGCCTGCCCCACACTCATCCCTTGCCAGGCTATGCTAGCATGGGAAGGGGCAGAGAGGGGCCAGCTGAGCTGGCTGCCTTGGGACTGCCCTGTCCCATATACAGATGGGGTACAGAGGAGCTAGGAGGGTCCCTGAGACACCATCTGATTCCGCCCCCCCCCCCAGGAGGGTCATTCAGCTGCCTCTCTCAGCAGGGTCCAGAGTCCTCCATGGTGGTCCAGAGCCGGCAGGCACCTGGATCGTGTGTGAGACAGCCTCTGCCCGTCGCTGGTGGTGGCCTTCAGAGTGTGGAAGTGTTAACTGTTTTTTGCTCCCCTGTGAGGATAGCACGTTCCTGGGCCCTTGTGTTCGTGTCTGTGCAGTGGGTGGGAGCTACTGTTCACAGTAGCTGTCAGGTAGGGCCAGGCAAATGTCCGATGGCTGAAGAATTGGGGGAGGTGACTTGTCCCCCTCAGTGAATGTCAGCAACCTTGAGGTATGGATGGAGTTCTGGTTTGGGAGACACCATTCAGCAGGGAGGGGGCCAGGGGATGCCCTGAGCCTGCAGAATGTCACCCTCAGGCTGCTGGGTCTCAGGGGTGGGGCAGGCTCGAAAAGTATTCCGCAGGTTGATGGTGGTGACCAAGCAGGGACTGGCTCTGCTGAGGTGGCCCTTTCATCCCAGGATTCAAACGGTGAGGGCAGGAGGATTGCCATGAGTCCAGACCAGGCAGGACTCCAGCGTGAGATCCTATCTCAAAAGAGGGGGAGAGGGCAGGAGTTGCTAAGGAGATGATTCAGTCAGTAAAATGTTTGAGGGACCTGAGTTTGAGCCCTAGAACATACCTGTTTGCAGGCAGGCATGGTATCTTCCGCTCCCAATCTCACGCCAAGGAAGTGTGGACGCACAAAGCCCTAGGGACCCCCACCCCACCCCACCCCCGCACGCCATTCTGTCTAGCCTGACTTGACTTAGAAACAGTAAGCAGTGTCCTGAGGATTGCGCCCAAGGTTGTTGTCTGGCCTCTGCAAGAACGTCTGCACACGTGTGCACCCGCATACACAGATTTCCGCATGCACAGAGATCGATAGCGTATTACACGTGAGCATCGTACCGTGGCTCTCCTGGAAAGGACCGAGAGGCACACCCGAGCAGGTTGCTGTTTTAGGCGATAGGATTCCTAAAAATAATGTGAAAGTGATTGTGTTTTTAGCCTGGCGTGGAGACAACCTGATTGTCAGTTCTGGGCCAGCTTGGGCTGAAAAGTTGGGCCCCTGCCTTTCTGCACCCCCAGGAGCTGTGTTCCACCCTCTGAGGTGCTGGCTCTGAGCAAGGAGGTTGGACCCCACGGTGTGTCCTTGGCTTGGCTCTTTCTGTTCTTGTGTCCTCTCATGAATGTGGCTGAGGGCCTTGTGGGGGCATTCCCGTTTAGAACAGGCAGGACTAGGACTTGGTGTAGCCCAAGGCATGCTTCACCATCAGACCCCGTGGACTTTCTCAGGGGTGTTTGGTTGACAAGAGCCCTCACTTTTGGACACATACAGTGACTGGCATTGCAGGCCTAGGGTGTGGCTTTCTGGCCCCTTGGCTTTCTCAGCTGCAGAGAGGAGTACCCTCCTACCTAATCCTGGGAGGTGTAGAATGCCACGCCCTCCCTGGCTCAGGAATGGTAGCTAGTTCCTACCAAAGTTCTTGGTCAGTCCCCAGGCCTGCACCAACCTGTAGCTTGCCTCCGCCAGATCCCAGAAGCTGGCCTCCCGAGCCAGCATGTCTCTGAGCCTAGCTGCTCTCCTGTGCTTTCTGACTGGTAGGCACTGGTCGTCACTGTACTGGGCTCACACTGCCCAGCCCTGGGGCTGGCCCCTGCCCACTTGAGACTGCAGAGTTCTCGGGGTGTAGGCAGTGGGTCTGCTGCCCACTGGAGAACTGAGAGTTTCTTCCCTAGGCTCTGGCTTCTAATTGCCGAGGTCAGGCCCTGGTAGTCATGTGAACAAGAGGTGTGCTTGGCTGGAGCTACTCAGGGCACTGCGCTGTACAATTACACAAGCTACACATGGGCCTCTGCAGTCAAGAGGCCATGCCATGTTTCCGCAGGTAGCATGATTGTCCAGGGAAAGAGGGGACTGTGTTAGTGACCGAGATCATCCCTGACTACCAAATTGTGTTGGAACCGACACCCCAAGAACTAAGCTGCCCCCCCCACCTGCCTCTTCCCTTTTGCTGCTGGGGGTGGTTGGGGAGGGGAGCACGTTGCATCTTCTGGGATCATGAGGCTGTTCTGGGTATAGTAATATTCACTCAATATGGCGGATACACCAAGGTACATTGACGTGGTTTTAAAAGAGTGAGTGACATCTCAGATTTTTAAAGTGTAAAAATAGCTGTCCACCTCCACGCCTGAGAGGCAGTATGACAAGGGAGGCCACAGAATGGCTGTGGGTCCTTCCCTGCCTGCCCTGCTCTTGGGCCTCACTCCCCGTGAGCATTCTGGGATGGCAAGAAGCGTGGGCCTGGTGGGTGGTTGTGGGTGGCGGTGACACACACGGCCCCTGAGCTGCTGCATTCTCTTTCCGCAGGGTCCTCACTGAGCAGCGAGTCATCTCCAGTGTCCTCTCCAGCCACCAACCATAGCTCTCCAGCTAGCACACCCAAACGAGTGCCCATGGGTCCCATCATCGTCCCCCCCGGGGGTCACAGTGTCCCCAGCACTCCCCCAGTGGTCACTATTGCCCCCACCAAAACTGTCAACGGAGTCTGGAGAAGCGAGAGCCGCCAGGTGAGTGACGCCGCCCAGAGGTGTGGGCGTGGTGGAGGTGATGGGGACAGAGGCAGGGGGGTGTTCCTGCGGACTGTTTTCTGTCCACAGCTCTGTTGAGAACTTGAGGTGGGGGCGAGGTTGACCTCTCACCCTGGTCCTCGGACTCTTATGCGAGGTGAGCTTGATACATACCTGGTCTTGGAAGATGCTAGGATTAAGGCAACCCTTACATCAATCAGGCTTGTGACAAGAGTACCACAGATTCATCGTTGCTTGGTTTAGGAGGCCAGAGCCTCCCTAAGCCTGGGGAGGGAGGGGGTTGCCAAGGCCCTCCTTCTAAGGACTGCCCCTTTACACAATCGTATCTTATTGTGTCCTCTGGTGGCCTGGACGGCAATCACTTCTTTAGGGCTCTACATACCAGGTTGAGACTGACAATAACCATAAAGTGCCTGGGGTGGTGTCTGAGCCTTGGGAATCTCTGACTAGACAATAGCTGGGACTGCTTTGGAGGAGTAGGGGCGGGACTGTAGGCTAACTCGGATAGTCCCCGATGGGGTCCTTGTGTCTGCAGCCTCCAGCTGGCCATAACCTAACCGCAGTGGACAGTGGAGGAGCCAGCCCCAGAGCTGCCCCTGTACTGCTGGGCCTCCTGGTGGCCTGGCAGCCTGGCGCCCAGAGGGGGCCTTACTAATTAAGA
This sequence comes from Mus minutoides, assembly GCA_902729485.2. Lineage (NCBI taxonomy): Eukaryota > Metazoa > Chordata > Mammalia > Rodentia > Muridae > Mus > Mus minutoides. The sequence continues at coordinate 793,433 of LR749510.1, read as the reverse complement.
ACCGCTGTCAGCTGTGGCTTTCCCGGGATTCTCCAGCTCTGTTCCCAGAGGGTTTGTACTGCTAGGGAGTGCTAATTAAACCACAAAGATGGAGGGGAAGGGGAGGAGAGCACCTCTCCCCCGCTGGGGCAGGCAGGGCAGGATAGGCAGGGTGTGAGCTTCATCTGCCCTTCTGGTCTGATTGGTGTCCCTGGTCCCCAGTAAAGTGCTTGGAGCCTGACTAAAGCGTGGGGGCCAGCCTTGGCCCATTTCCCCTGTGGCTGAAGTCACACTTAACCCTGGGAAACCTGTCTGAGCGATTCTGTCATCCATCGAATCTCAGCTCACAGCAGCCTAGACCCACTCTGTCCTGGCTTAAGAGAAGTCAGAGAAGTTGCCACCGCCAACCATCTTCTGTCTGTGGACTCCTGCCAGAGCGCAGCTCTGACCTCAGACAAATGAGTCAGCTGATAAACCCCCCATATAGCTTCCCTTCCCTGGATAACCAGCTTGCCTGGTGACTGGCTGGTTCTGGCTTTGCTGCTCAGAGAGAAGCTGGTGGCAGGGTCACTTCCTGTTCCTGCCTTGGGCCCCAGAGCTTCTGGCCCAGGTCCAAGACACTTCATGCATTGTCCCCTTGGAGAACTAGGAGGTTCCAAGTGCCTCTGCCTCGTGACTCCTCTGCCCAGAGCCTGTCACTATCCTCAGAGGATCCTTACTGCCTCAGAAACATTTAGTAACCCCGAGAAGGGCCCTGATGGCTCTGCTCCAGCAGTTCACGCTGCAGTTAACGAGACCTGCTCGCCACCAGGGAGGCCGCCACTGCCACCAACAAGCACAGTGCATGATGCTCAGAGCTCAGCAGGGAGTTTAATCCTCTCTAGGAGGGCGGGCAGGGGATGCACTCTCTGTAGTGTGACCATGAGTCGCTTAGGGGCCTCTGGAGGCCACATCCACTGTGTCAGGAAGTCAAGGGGGTGTGTGGCTCCAGGGCCCTTCTCAGGGTGACCAGGCATGAGAGATGAATGAAGAACAGTCTGTTTGGAAGCTAACGGGCATGCCCCACTTGCCCAGCTGTGGAGACTTTGCTCTAATCGCTGGAGAATGACGGTTCTCTCCTCCGCAGCCGCTCCCTTTCATGGATGCAGCTGTGTCTTGGAGCAGCTCTGCAGACATATCTTGTCTGCCACAGCCGCTGGCCAAGAGGGTGCCTCGGGGCAGCCACCATGTCAGCTTTTTCTGTCCTCGTCACCCAGGCAGCACCCTATCCCACAGATGGCCTATTTCCCTGGTTAGCCAGGTTCTAGTCAGAGAGGCCACAGGCCTGAGGAGGGCTGCAGCATACATCCCACCCCCACCCCAACCTCCCACCCCCTCAAGTGGCCTGATGACCATTTTCCTTTTTTGGGGGGTGGGGGTGTTTCCAGACAGGGTTTCTCTGTGTAGCCTTAGCTGTCCTGGAACTCACTTTATAGACCAGGCTGGCCTTGAACTCAGAAATCTGCCTGCCTCTGCCTCCCCAAGTGCTAGGATTAAAGGCATGCTCCACTACTGCCTGGTTTTTCAGGTCTCCTTATTTGTCCTGGTGTGGGTGGGATGTGTGCCCACCCCCCCGCCACACACACACACACATCTATATGATACTATGTGAATGTTTCTCCTGAGGAGGGCAGGTCAGAGGTCACGAACCCATGAGGACCCCACAAGGGAAGGGAGACAGGCTGCTGTACCCTGGAAGGAAACAGATGTTACTGCTCATTAAAAATTCAATCGGCAGCCTGTCTCCCTCAATTAATCGTGGCTGTCTGTCTGTGGGGAGCAGGAGGGCTTGTGGTAGGCTCTGTGAGAATGGAGGCAGGGAGGTATGGTGCTAAGCTGTCCTCACGCTGAGCACACAGGGTTAAGTGGCGGTACAGCCGTGACCCCCTCCCCTCCAGCTTACATATGCTCTGATGATGCTAGCTGACCCTGAGTGTCACCACCGGCTTGGATAACCACAAGGAGCCTTATCCAAGGAGCCGGTAGTCCAGGAATGGCTGGCAGGCCTGTATCTAGGGACAGTCAGTGTTACTATGCTGGCTACCATGAGCCTTTCAGTCATACCATGGGTTCAGCCCGTGTCAGCCAGAGGACCTTGTGTCCCCAGTGAGCGCTGCTGTCTGCTTGTGTTGGGCCTCTCCTGCAGTGGTGAGGGAAGGACCTCAGAGTGGTCCCAGGGGGCTCCCGGCCCTCAGTCTCCCCTCCGCTCACAGTGGCTCCCTGACTTTTCCATGTTCCCATTGGTGCCTCTCTGCCTTGCCCTGAGAGTTCCTCCCTAGTCACAGGTGACAGGCAGGCAGGGCTGCTGAGTCTGGTTTCTCCAGGCTGTGTGCTGCTGTGACTGTTGATACAGAAAGTCCGTCTGTGAGATGGGTTCTCCCCAGGCCCCAGCCCGGCCCTGCTGCCACCTCTCACTTCCTGCCTGAAGGGAGCCTCTCCTGGGGTCCCAAAACCTAAATATGTACAAGGGTGTCCCATTCCCGCCACCCCCCACCCCCCGCCCCGCGTAGGTCCATGTTGGCCACCAGCAGTGTCCAGATAGCTACGGCACTGCTGGAATCTTGGGAGCAGTTCTGTCCTGAGGTGCAGGTTCCCAGGGGGTGTGTGTCCTGACTCCATGACCACCCCGATTTGCCTATAGGAAGAAGGAGTTCCTACCCTGCAGATCCCTCAGGTGCCTCATCTTGGGATTCAGCAGGCTGGTGTCTAAGGCTTCCCCGACATTGCTGAGTTCCTTCTAGAGCTGAGCCCAACCCTGGTAGACCTCGGTCCAGACCTGCTCATAGAGGCTTTCCCCTAAATACCTCTTATATGCTTGCTTTGATTTTTAAAAAAAAAATTAGGGGGAGGATGTTTCTAGAATATGACTCCCCAAAACCTAACTCTGTGTCTTCTTTCCACAGGACTCCAGCTCACGAGGAAGCAACAGTGGTCGGGAGCGCCTATTGGTGGAGCCGCCTCTTGCCCAGGAAAAGGCCGCTGGGCCCGCCCTCCCCTCCCACCTTCTCAGCACCCCCTACCCCTTTGGCCTTTCCCCTGGCTCAGTTGTACAGGACTCCCGCTTCCAACCACTCAAGTAAGTACCTGGCTGGGGTCAGGGAGGGCACAGCGGTGGCTCCAGGCAGGCCTGAGAGCTTGCACCGGCAGAGGTAGATAGAATGCCATTAGTCTCGGTGGCCTGATCTGCCCTGAGGTCCGACCTTGTGGTCCACCCTTTGCTGAGACTTATTGCATGTCCTAAACACATTTAAGCTCTCTGGGTCTGGGGGACAGAGAGCCCCTCTAGCATCTGTATCCACTCATGGGGACCTTGAGAGGTAGGCAGCTTTCCGTCTGTGTAGTCTGGGCTTCATGCCAGGCTGTACCTCACTGAGAGGCAGGACCTGAGCCCGGTGAGGGAGTGTGGCACGCTACCTCTGCTCACCACTTCCCCCTCCCATAGCCTCCAGCGGCCTGTGCACCATGTGGTGCCCCCCAGCACGGTTACTGAAGACTACTTGCGAAGCTTCCGGCCCTACCACACTGCTGAAGACTTACGCATGTCCTCCTTGCCTCCGCTTGGCCTGGACCCAGCCACCGCCGCAGCCTACTATCACCCCAGCTACCTGGCCCCACACCCGTTCCCCCACCCGGCCTTCAGGTGAGGCGTCCCCAATCACGCTGTCTGTGTGCTAATCTGTTCTCAGCAAGATAGAACCTCTCAGGGCAGGCGTTTGCCAAGGCTTGGGGGCCAGGCCCTCAAGGGAGACCTGGTCCGTCCCATATAGCTTTCCCCAGTTCCGACTGAGTTGAGTAGAGTCTTGATGGATGGACTCAGTACCACCTGCTGTTGCTTCTTGGTTCCCACTTCTCAGCATCTGCATCCCCGCAGCCAGTTCCCACTAACTGTGTGTGGTACCTAGACAGTGTGCCGGAGACCTCGGAGAGAGTCAGGCCATACCCTCTTCCTGCGGACGCTCCCTAGCCTCTTACCACAGCGGGTCACACCAGAGGTCTCTGCCTGCAGCCCGTCCGCCCTTCCACTTGCTCACCCATGGTCCGGGAGGTCCTAGGCGCCCATGTGGTCTGTTCCTTGTGGCCTCTGACAGTGGACACGCACATTGTGTGCAGACTCTGCAGTGCTGAGCCTGTGTGAGAGGTGGACTCGCCCAGCAGAGAGGGACCCGCTCACCTGCCTGGGTCCCAGCCTTTCTCCTGCAGTGCCAAGGATTCACCTCAGGGCTTCGCCTCTGCTAGGCAAGCTTATCCTTTGTGGCTTCTGCCTCGGCACACACCAGTCCTGCCTCTCTTGTCTACAGGATGGACGACTCCTATTGCCTGTCAGCCTTAAGGTCTCCGTTCTACCCCATCCCCACCCCTGGCTCCCTGCCTCCTCTACATCCTTCGGCAATGCACCTGCATCTTTCCGGTGTTCGATACCCTCCTGAGCTCTCCCACTCATCCCTGGCGGCACTACACTCGGAGCGGATGTCTAGCCTCAGCGCAGAGAGGTAAGCTGTGTCTTCAACCGAGGGGGGTTGTGGGGGACAGTCGAGCATGCTTGAGGTCCTCAGCGGGGCCTGGCTCGGTGGTGGTGGTGGTGGGATGTGGTTCTTTGTGTGTAGGTGGCTGGGGCGTGGACTTGCCCATCCTGCACACCCCTTTAGCGCGCTGCCCTCTGTTTTCCCTCCCAGGTTGCAAATGGACGAAGAGCTGCGGAGGGAGAGAGAGCGAGAGCGGGAGCGGGAACGGGAACGGGAGGCCGACCGGGAGCGGGAGAAGGAGCGGGAACGGGAGCAGCGGGAGAAGGAACGGGAGAAGGAGCTGGAGCGCGAGCGGGAGAAGGAACGGGAGCGTGAGCTGGAGCGGCAACGGGAGCAGCGGGCGCGGGAGAAGGAGCTGCTAGCTGCCAAGGCCTTAGAGCCCACCACCTTCCTGCCTGTGGCCGAGCTGCACGGACTCCGAGCTCATAGCACCGAGGAGCGGCCCAAGCCCTCGGAGCAGCTGACCCCAACCCGACCAGGTACCTGGGCTGAGCCTGCCCCAGCGGTGAGGGGGTGCCACCTCAACACTGGTGAGACTGAGAGGAAGTGTGCTCTGGCACCCTGAGTGGATCCAGGATCCCATGGGTGCCCCCAGAACAGCCAAGATGCTAGGCAGGGGAGTTGCCATCATTGCTGGTAGAACCTTGGTTGGTCTCTGCCCTTTGCCATGGTGATGGTGGACACCAGAGTCACACCACTGAGATACCCCCGATCTGACCTTTTGTTCTGTGTCAGAGTTCTAAAACCAAGGCTAGCCTGGGACGCAGCCATCCCTCACATTCATAGCTGTGGTCCTGTGTCAGCCCTCGAAGTGCTGGGAGCGCAGGCATGAGCCATCCCAATCTTATTCTGAACGTAATTTATTTCATAAAAATCTATGCGATTGATGTCCTTAAAAACAAGTAACTTGCTCTGAGCCAGCCACACACACCACGTCTCCTCTCTCCAAGGATGAGGCAGTGTTTCCTTCAGTCCTGGGCTGCGAGCAGGGACGAGGGCACTGGCGCCCCCCTGCAGTGACCGTGTTTCCTCCCACAGAGAAGCTGAAGGACGTGGGCTTGCAGGCGCCCAAGCCTGTGCAGCACCCTCTACACCCAGTGCCTGCCCCACACCACACGGTGCCCAGCCTCATCTCCAGCCATGGCATCTTCTCTCTGCCTGGAAGCAGTGCCACCACCGCCCTGCTGATCCAGCGCACCAACGAGGAGGAGAAGTGGCTGGCGCGGCAGCGGCGCCTGCGGCAGGAGAAGGAAGACCGCCAGTCCCAGGTGTCCGAGTTCCGGCAGCAGGTCCTGGAGCAGCACCTAGACCTGGGCCGGCCCCCGGTGCCCACAGAGGCGGAGCACAGGCCCGAGAGCACCAGGTGGGTCCTGGGTGGGGCCTCACGTGAGGCAAGTGATGCTGGTGCAAAAGTCTGTCTGTCCATCCATCCTCTCCTGCTATTGGTCACATGGCCTGCTTCATCTTCTGTACCACTCCAGCCCTCAGCATCTGTGTTGACCAGAATACAGATAAGTCTCTCATCCCCTCTCCTCCATGCTGAGAAGAACAATACTTGGAAGTAGCCCGGGTGCCCGTCCCTGGCTCCTCCACACCTCCCACAGCTGTAAGGAGGCCACTCTGAGGCCTCGCTAGTCTTAAACGTTCTGTGCTGGACATAAGGTTCACCCCAAGCCCGGGTCCTCTGGCTCCTCGGCCGTCCGCTCGGGCTCCCACATCAGCCTGGTCCTACTTGCTGTCACTGGGATGGGGGGGGGGGCAGTTTAAGGGGGCGGGTCACACACCCCGTAGCTAAGAACTGTTAGAATGCTTGTTGGCAGCGTGTGGTGTGATTGTTTATCCCTTGCTGTTCAGAACCTGAGGGGAGCTAAAGCAACCTCTCAGGAGTGAGGGCCAGCCTTGGCAGCTTTGAGTGGCGCCTCAGCCAGACTGCAAGACCCAAGGAGCCTAGCAGTGGCCCACTGGGCCTCTCCCCAGACCTTGCTTTTATGTCCACGTGTTTAGGGCTGACCACTCGGGATTCGGTAGCTTACCCCGCTGCTTGTCCCTGGAGTTCCCTCCCTCTCACATCCGTCTCTAGCTCTTCCTGCACTGGCATATGTCTGCTAGTGTTGTCAATATTCAAGTCTTGTTTGGGTGGCAGCTTCCCTGTCACACCTAGATAGCACTGCTTACCACAGGAGTCCTGGTACCTTCGCTTCTGGAGTGTGGGGGTTGGGCTATAGACAGACCAGTCAGGGCCAGGTCCCTAAAAGTCACCTGTCCTGTCTTGACCAGTTGGGGATCTCGGTAGTAGGCTATTGCAGAAAGAGGCTTGCAGGTGTAGCTCCTGCCTGGGTCTGGAAGAGGCCGTGGACAGAGCTGTGAAGAGCGAGGGTCCTGGGCAGAGCTGGTTTAAGGAAGCTTTTTTGCACCTCTGAGTGAGGCCAGCTGGAAGAAAGTCCTTCAGGCCAAGCTCCAGGGCTGCTGCAGTTCTGGCGGGAACCACAGGGGGGCAGCAGCAGGGCCACCATCCTGTGTCTGTGATAACAGCTTCATCTCCAGGAAAGAAATGGCTCTCCTAGTGAGAAGGCATGGTGACGGCCTCTCCCCAGATGAGTTCACACCTACGGGCAGTCTGGTGTGAGCCCAGCAAGCTACCCTGGGCGTTCTGGGGGAGGCTGGTAGGCAGCTCTGCTTCCAAAACTCATGTCTTTGGTATGTTTTCTCTAGGCCAGGAACAAACCGGCATGAGCAGGGCAGCCGTGAACCCCCACAGCACTTTGGTGGCCCACCACCCCTCATCTCACCCAAGCCCCAGCACCACACCGTACCCACAGCCCTCTGGAACCCAGTGTCTCTGATGGACAATGCTCTGGAGACGCGGCGGGCCGAGAGCCACTCTCTGCATAGCCACCCGACTACTTTTGAGCCCAGCCGCCAGGCCGCCGTGCCACTCGTGAAGGTGGAGCGAGTTTACTGCTCAGAGAAGGCAGAGGAGCCCCGGAAGCGTGAGGCCACACCACTGGACAAATACCAGCCACCACCGCCACCGCCGAGGGAGGCAGGAAGTCTGGAGCCTCAGACCTTTCCCCATGGACCTGGGCCTTTCCTTACTGAACTTGAAAAGTCAACACAGACCATCTTGGGCCAGCAGCGGCCCTCTCTTTCCCAGGCAACCTCCTTCGGGGAGCTCAGTGGGTCTCTGAAGCCAGGCTCTCCATACTGCCACCCCACAGCAAGGGGCCCCGATCCAGCCTATATCTACGATGAGTTTCTTCAGCAGCGACGGAGGCTGGTCAGCAAACTGGACCTGGAGGAACGCAGGCGGCGCGAGGCTCAGGAGAAAGGTCTGGCCTCCTGAGTGGGTCCCAACCTTCCTGGGAATGGGGATTCATCAGGACGGGGAGACTTCGGTGCCAGCCACTCACCTCTTCTCCCACTTTTAACTTCCAGTGGTTTTTTTTTTTTTTTTTTTGGTTTTTCGAGACAGTTTCTCTTTGTAGCCTTGGCTGTCCTAGAACTCACTCCGTACACCAGGCTGGCCTTGAACTCAGAAATCCGCCTGCCTCTGCCTCCCAAGTGCTGGGATTAAAGGCGTGTGCCACCACTGCCCGGTGCAGTTTTTTTTTTTTAATTTATTTATTAGATAATTTCTTCATTTACATTACAAGTGCTATCCCAAAAGTCCCCTATACCCTCCCCCTTCCGGTGCAGTTTTTTAAAAATTGGTTTCAGATAGCAGTTTCAGACTTCTGAACGTCACACAAGCAAGGATAGGGCCCCTTGCCTGTCCTGCATTTTGAGGCACATTATCCCAAAATGGAGAGTCACTGCCCCGTCTGCCAAGACAGTACTGCAGACGTGTTATTGATAAGTGTTGGGTGGAGGCTGGTCAGGTGTCTTTAAATATTAATAGTGTGACGTCACACAAAGAAACAGCCCAGCAGGGCTTCTTCATGCAAGGGTAGAGACAGTTGAGGACACGTCCTCCAGGGGACAAGGATAGCAGCTGACACTGCCCCTGATGGAGCCCAGGGTTAGGCATCTCTTCTCCCCCCCCCCAAAAGAAAAGTGGAGGGGATCGCTCCCCAAGGTCCTAGAAGGTCAGGAGAACCAGTAGGGGCTGTAGCTAGAGAAGCACGCGCCTGCTAAGGGTAACTGCCTCAGGCTGCTCTAGGCCCCTCGAATGGATGTGGCCTGTCTGATGTCGCACCCAGCTCCTCTGAGCTCTGCTTCTACAGCACTGGTCATGGTAGCTTTAGGGCCTAGCTGGGGCTTTTCTATTAGCTCACCTTGAGAAGGAATGGGGGGGGGGGGGCTCTGTGGTTCTTAACTGCCTTCCCACAAGGGTCGCAGCAGGGGCCGTATGCTCACAAAGCCATGGACACTGGGCCTTTGTCAGGTATGCTCTGCTCTGAGCCTAGGGACCTCACTGCAGGCTCCAGGCAGATGAGAAGGAGCAGGCCCTCTGACCCAGGGTCCTCACAGTTACCTACAGGCCCAGCCCAGGGGTCTTACTCACATGCCCCGGGGTGCATATGTCCACAGAGTTCTAAGCCTGGCTCAGTGCACCCGTTTCTGCCATCAGGGTACTACTACGACCTCGATGACTCGTACGACGAGAGCGATGAGGAGGAGGTCAGGGCACACCTCCGCTGTGTGGCTGAGCAGCCGCCCCTCAAACTGGACACATCCTCTGAGGTAATAGGTCTCTCCTTGACTCTGGCATGCTCTGGGCTGGCTGGGTAGTTGGTCCCCGCTTGGGGACTACCTCTTGGCTTCCAGACACTGTAGCCCATTGCTCCTGCTCCTCTGTGGCCTAGCTCCAGGTCAGACTGCAAGGACCACGGGACCCCTGTCCCTCCCAGGGGGTGGGGGGTGGGGACAGTGACAACACAATGTGATGGGCAGGGTGAAGCTGATGGTGGTGGCTTCACACTCCGTTTGTTTTCTTTCCCGATCTAGAAGCTAGAGTTCTTGCAACTTTTTGGCTTGACCACCCAACAGCAGAAGGAGGAACTGGTGGCGCAGAAGCGCCGGAAGCGGAGGCGGATGCTCAGAGAGAGAAGCCCATCGCCACCTGCTGTTCAGTGCAAGCGACAGACGCCTTCCCCCAGGCTGGCTCTGTCAACCCGGTATAGCCCCGACGAGATGAACAACAGCCCCAACTTTGAGGAGAAGAGGAAGTTCCTGACCTTCTTCAACCTGACGCACATCAGCGCAGAGAAGAGGAAAGGTATGGCCTTGCTCCGGCCTGCACATGCAGGGCAGGGCGCTGCTGGGCAGCAGGAGCTAGAGTTGGCCTCTCGGCTCTCTGGTAGGCTTTTGTCCCTTGGTGTTTTTGTCACACTCTACTCTGGCACATGTCCTGTTTGGATGGGAAGACTGAGGTGCCTGTATGGACAGCCAGTGCCTGCAGGACTTTCCCTGGACTGAGAGGGTGTGCTCAGGGTTTGGGTACCATAGATAGGCCCCTCCTCTTGGGGTTGCCAGTACTGAGTACTGTTCCTGCTGCTAACAGGCCTGGAGAGTGAGCTCATGGGTGGCCTGGAGATGGCCCAGCCTACAGAGCTAAGTACAACTTGCCCAAAAGATGCTTCCAGATCAGTCTGGTACCCTAGGACCATGTTAGAGAAGAGACTTGGGACTGGAATCCACAGTATAGAAGACAAGGCGTGGCCAAGGCCTGCCAAAGCTACTTTGATCGGCTCAACACCCATCTTGAGCTGAGGCATTGGTGTTCACAGCCATGCCCCTGTGTGCTTCATGCCCCTTAAGGGCACTAGCCACCTCTGGAAGACTCCCAGGAAAACGATGCCTCCAACTCTCTGGTTGGTCTGACAGGTTTCTTTATTGGCAATGGTGGTTTCTTTTTTCCTTTTTAACAAGTGTGGTGGAGGTCTCACTTTTCATGCAAGGGTTACTGAGGGGCTGACTGCCAGCACAAGCCCCTGCACGCGTGCCTAGCTATTTGCAAGCCTGGCTTTTCACCTGGCTTTGTGTCTAAAGGACTCCGTCCATCAGCATCGAAGCTACTTAAGTTTCAGAGTTGGCAAGAAGAGCCACTCAACCAAGGATCTGCAGTGTGGAACACTTGTGGGGTCTGCACTCCTTCCTGAGAAATGGCCATGACCCTAGGCAGGGAGCATGCTCCCTTCCCTGGGCTCTGCTTTTGTGTTGGGGCCATCCCTGGTCTTCAGATCAGGATAGCTGCTGAGAAGGAAGTCACTATGGAAACCCCCAGGTAGCCGCTGCTGCTCGAGGCTGAAGACTGGCTGTCTGGAGCCCAGCAGGGACAGCTGGCTGCTGTCACCTGCTTCTTCCTGTGGGCAGCCCTTGCTTTTGGTACTTCTTGGTGTGAAGGGCTTGTACCTGCCAGTCATGGTGGCCAGACCCCGCCCTTCCTCCCCTCTCCAAGTGCTGCTAACCTGGGGCTGCTTTCCTCGCAGACAGAGAGAGGCTTGTTGAAATGCTCCGAGCCATGAAGCAGAGAGCACTGTCCGCAGCAGACTCAGTGACAAACTCTTCGAGGGACAGTCCTACCATCTCCCTGAGTGGTAAGGGAGGGACACCCCACCCGCCAGCGTCCTGTAGATTGGGCCACAGGGTTAGAGGTGGCACTCGAAGTCTACATCTCTGCTGTGAACTTTACTGGAAGCACAGGGCTTGCTTCTCTCCATCCTGGCTGAACCGAGCCGAAGTGCAAATTGGAAGGTGGGCGTGAAGGTCAGGGAAGGGCGCTGACTTCCACGGCACGCCCTGTCAGCTGCAGGCTGTAGCCATCACTACCCACAAGGATGGGCCAGAAGCCCGCCGAATGCTCTGCCTGGGCTCTCCAGACTTGTCTCCAGCACCTGCTTTTTCTCTCTGCTGCTCTCCGGTTGAAGAAAGCTGAATCCTTGCAGTCCAGCCTCTAGCTAGCTCCTGTCCTCACCTGCTCTCTCTGATTTGGACGAAGTTACTCCTACCTTTTCATCGCTTTCTGCTCTCTCTCCCCACCTGTCCCCTGGGAACTTGTTCACGGTTGGACTTGCTGCTAAACAAGCCACTCCTCCAACTCTTAACCGCGTGCACAGGGTTAATGTGGGGCACATACACTGGGTTGTGCTGCACTTGTAAGCTCTGGAGATGTATAGTGTCTACATGCCTTCCTGTTCCACAACTCATCATGTCCCCCTCATTTTCTGTCTCTCCAAGAACCAGCCACACAGCCAGCTCCTCTAGAGACGGATCAGCCTGTCGGGGTCCCTGCCTCCTTGTCAGATGTCCCAAAGGCCGTGGACACCGGGAGACTGGAACAGCTCCGGCCTCAGGAGCTCTTGAGAGTCCAGGAGCCGGCTCCTCCCAGCGGTGAGAAGGCCAGGCTGAGCGAGGTCCCTGGTGGCAAGAAGAGCCTGAGCATGCTCCATTACCTCCGGGGCGCTGCGCCCAAGGACATTCCTGTACCGTTGTCTCACAGCGTCAACGGGAAGAGCAAGCCCTGGGAGCCTTTCGTGGCTGAAGAGTTTGCACATCAATTCCATGAGTCCGTGCTGCAGTCCACACAGAAGGCTCTACAGAAGCATAAAGGTAACCAACTGGCCACAGGTCACCTGTCACAGTACTAGGTGACACAGGCCATTTATTTACACGGTGATGGTACCAGTTAACCCTTTAATGCCTGTGAAGCACTCAGGGAGGGGAGACCAAAGCCTCGATCACTTCCCAGGCTTGTAGCAGGGCCTAATGTACCTGCTCAAGAACCACACACACTTGGGACAGCTAGCAAATGACAGTTGAGGAAGGCTGTGTCCTCTTTGTATGCACGGCCCACAGCTGTGGCTCTCCCAGGATCTGCATGGGCTCACTTGGAGAGCTGGATCTTTACCAGGGTACTGTGTGCCTACCACCCAGGGCCATGTGAATGTAGGGAGAGCGGGTCCTCCTGCCCTGCTCACCCAGGTAGAGTGTGTGTGTGTGTGTGTGTGTGTGTGAGAGAGAGAGAGAGAGAGAAAGAGAGAGAGAGAGAGAGAGTCCAGCAGGGGAAATTGACTAGCCACGCCCAGGATCAGCCACTGTGAAGGCTGAGCTCCCAATGTGTGTCACAGTTGACTCTGCTGCTGGGGCCCAGGATCAAAGGCAAGTGCTAGGGTGGCTAAGTGGAGGCTCGCAGGCCAGCCAGACTAAACCAGACAGGAAAGCCAGAGCGGAAGCCATCAGTGCTGACCTCTGACCTCACCGCCGAGGGGAAGCTCCTGGAAGAGAGTGTCAGCTTTGGCCAGAGGCTGTCTGCTCCCTGCTCCTTAGGGTGGAGGGGCTCTTCCAGCTGTCACTGGGCAGCGTGTTCAGGTGGCGCCACCAGCAGAGCTTAAGCCCCTCCCGTGAGGCCACAGTCCCTGTCCCTGCTTAGGCAGCACACTGTGCTTACGAAGTTGCTGTCAGTCGAGCCCCTGCCCCTCAAGATCCCGTTTTCCTCTCTCCAGGGAACTCGGCTTTGCTATCTGCAGAGCAGAGCCACAAAGTCGACACAGCAGTCCACTACAACATTCCCGAGCTGCAGTCCTCCAGCAGGATCCCCTTGCCCCAGCACAATGGACAGCAGGAGCCCCCGATGGGGAGGAAGGGCCCTCCTATGCAAGAGGCGGACCAGGACTCTGAGGCGGACTCTGAGGAAGAGAGCGAGGAGGACGCTGAGGAAGCCCCCAGGTGTCAGTGGCAAGGGATCGAGGCAATCTTTGAAGCTTACCAGGAACACATAGAAGGTAGGGGTTTGCGCAGACATCAGATCCGGTCTGTCTATTCTAGAGGCCGTCTGCTCTCTGCTCCTTTGGGTGGAGGGGCTCTTTCAGTGGCATCTAAGGGATGTATCACTGAGCAGTGTTTAGTAATCAATGCTAAGACGTTGATTTACTTGCAGGGCACGCCTATAGTATAGTTTGTACCCCAGCCCTGAGCCCTGCTGTGGTGGGACTTGACAGAATGTTGCCTGGTTTCTACACATAGCTGAGCTCTGGCCAGCCCTAATCATGCTGTGAGCCCACACTGAAGATTCTATGTGTTCTTGTCTAAGCCTGCGGTGCACACCCACAGTCCTAGAGAAAGGTGGTGGCCCCTGTTTACAGCTCCCTGGCCTGTCTCCCAGTACTTGGGTGCGGCACTGCCTAACTCTAGGCTACCTCCTATACCTTACCTTTCTCTTTTTGGCATATTAATTACTAAAGCCGTAAATACTACATGTGAGTTCAGGGTCTTACTCTATAGCCCAGGTCCCCTAGTACTTGTGGGCTCCTCCTGAGTGCTGAGATCATAGGCCTGTGCTGCTGAACCTTGAAAGGCATTTGGAACTGGATACAACTAAAGAACTCTGAGATTGCCAGAGCAGCACCTATTTGAGTTTGCCTTTCCTCAGAAGGCATCATCCCCTCTCCCACATTTTGGGTTTACCCGTTTACTGTTCCTACACCTGGTTCTGTCCTGCAGAAATGGACAGAATGAATGGAAATGCTTTCCTGGGTGTGCCAGGACACGTCCCTGGGTTGTCCCTGTCATTCTGAGGACACACCTGTTGTATGGCAGCAGCACCCGTGTGGCAGCTCACTTTGCCTTGTCCTTAGCAGCTGTGTGAATTTCAGGATCTTGTCCAACCCTTGGAGGGTTTCCTGTCCCCTGTGCTCACTCTCCACAGCAGACACACGTGTAGCTTTCTCGTGTGGTTGTGCCCAGCCCTCCCTACGTGAGTCAGAACAGGGACAGTGCCTCTCTAGTCTGCGGATTTCTATCCTTGTCACCCGTCCCGGGTGTGAAACTTGAGGCAGCCTAAGCTTTCTTCCTCCGTCAGGCTTTGTCTTCCTCTTTCCTTTCTTACTTTGTTTGCTCCATGGTTGACGAGTGTCTCGCTGTCAGTCCACACGGTTGGGTGTCCTTAACTGAAGCACTCTGTGGTAGTGTCTCGGTGATTCAGATTCAGCCAATTAAGGATGCCTTTTCTGCCTACGCCACTGACATCGCAGTTTCTCCTGGTTTTCCCCACTGCACTGAGGTGGCCGTGCCTGGCTGCACGGGTGCAGCTAAGAACACGCCACATGGTTTTAAGGACATGCTGCTTCCTACAAAGATGACACATGGCCACCTCTTGTCTTTTCAGAGCAAAACCTGGAGCGGCAGGTGCTACAGACGCAGTGCCGGCGGCTGGAGGCGCAGAACTACAGCCTGAGCCTGACTGCAGAGCAGCTGTCTCACAGCATGGCGGTGAGTCAGCCATGGGCTTTGTACAGACGCCCCCAGAGAGGACAGGTCTGCTCCTAAGAAGTCAGAACTCAGTGCCAGGCACACTCACCATGCTTTAGCCCCCAGGGGACAGACACATCTGGGAGTTTGAGGTCAGCCTGGGACGCATAGTAAGGTCCTGTGTTAGAATAAAAAGATGTTATCTGCGGAGAGGCCCTTGTGCCCACCCTGGGGTGGGCACATGTACGGGGCTAGTCAGACCTGGGATTTATTTAGAGCCTGAGCTGAGGCAGCAGTACGTACACACAGTTTCTCTGGAAACGTGTGCCAGAAGAATGTTCTAGCAATATCCAGAGGTCACTCACGCTGCTATGTGTACAGATGGTTCTGACGTGCATCTTCTCCCCAGGAGCTTCGGAGTCAGAAACAGAAGATGGTCTCTGAGCGGGAGCGGCTCCAGGCGGAGCTGGACCACTTGCGGAAGTGCCTTGCCTTGCCCACCATGCACTGGCCTAGGGGCTACTTTAAGGGATATCCGAGGTGACGGTTTCCCTTGCACTAGGCTGAACCTATAGTATAGAAATATTATCTATTTTATTACCTTGAATATTTAATATTTTTCACTGGGAGGTTTGAAGCTTACAAATTGAGAACGTGCCATGCATGAAGCGAAGGGTTCCAGGCTCCAGAGAGGAGATCACCTCGACGCCAATGTCACCGAGGCACCTGTCTCAGCTAGGACTCAGTTTCTCTTTGAGGTCGGTGTTATTTCCTCTCTCCCCCACGTCATCCTCCTCCGACACTGACATCACCGTGCATGTGGCTGAGGGAGAGAGCCAGCTGGTTGTTTCTGGTGCAGCTGTGCCACAAGAGCCCGGCTTGCTGCGGCCCTGGGGTTTAACCTCTTCCTGCCAGGAGTGGGATTAATGCACCAGGAAGGCTGGGTGTGTGCAAGCAAAGGGCTCCCCGTCAGTCCCGTCCGTCGCCTTCCTGCAAGCGAGCAAGCGTCGTCATCGAAGCCACCGCTCCTGGGAGCACACAAGCTTCTTTCTCTCCCTGGAACAGCTCTTAGGAAAGAGGCAAACCCACACCCAACAGTACCTTGTTTTCCTTGGGGAAGATGCGTGGAGCTGTCCACAGATGGCCTACCCACTGGATTGCTACCGCCATGTGTGGTGTTTTCATACAAATGTACGTTTTGAGAGAAAAGTCAAAGGTGCTTCAGCCTTGTACTGTGTATATATTAAAAAAAAAACAAAAGTTTTGTATGTTTTTATTACTTTAATTATTGTTATAAAAAGCCTGCCATTTTTAATATGTGGTTTGGGGAATTTTGTTTGTTTTTCTTGTTTGGGGGTTTCCTTTGGTTTTTTTGTTTGTTTGTTTCTGTTTTTCTGGATTTAAAAAAAAAAAAAAAAGAAAACCTTGCTTTTAGTGTTTGTACTGCTGCTGGTCAGATGTTAAAATGCTCAGCTCTAGGAAGCAGGAGAGCTCACTTGTACAGCATCCCACACAGCAGGCTGAGGGGCTGCCTGCTCTCCAAGGCACATGACCCATGTGCAGCGGGGACTGTGGGGAGCTGAGCTCCCGAGACAGGCACAGCTCTGGCAGAAAGCTCAGCACTTGAGGGATCTCCTTCCCAGTTTCAACACCTCAGTCAGGGCTGACCAACTTGAAAGAGAACCTCTTCCTGCCAGAGCCTCTGACTGTCCTCCATCGGAGAGGGGAGAGGAGGCAGAGCCTACCCTTAGCCACCAGGCTCAGTGGCTGTACAGAGCAGCTAGCTGACATCTGTCCCTGTCTCTGTTCCACCCCTGCCCCTACCCCACCCATCTGCCAAGAAATCTTTTCTGGTTCTCAGCAAACTCAGACAAGGCAAAGCACCTTGCTCTGCCCATAGCCAGTCAGAGAAAATGATCCAAAGGAGGGCAGAGGCCGCACACCCTGGGCAGAGTCCTCCTGACTTCCCGATTCCATGCTGCTTGCCTAGGATCACCCCACCTCCATGACTAGAAGCTTCTGCTCATCTGCTTGGTAATGTCTCTGGGAAAGGTAGAACCCATAACATAGCACAGTCCCTTCCATCGTCCCACAGGAGTGCCTCTGGCTGAGTATGCCATCCAGAGCAAGCAATGCCCTCCCAGGTCAGTCTGGGGCATAAGCTGAGCCACTGACTAGCAATGCCTACGGCCTTTCCCAATGCCCTTGCCTGCCCTGGAGCTTCTAGGGCCACCTCTAGCATCTGGAGACCGAATATGCCCATGCTCATAAGTAAAGTGACAATCAGAACCAGGTACAAGCCAGTAAAGCGGCAGGTGACTGCCACTCAGCCCACATACGGCATTCTTCCCATCCCAGTCTTAGAGCCAGATGAGGCTAACAAGACCACAGTAGCCCCCTTCCCAGGTACTGCACTGTCCCTGGAGATCCCTCCAGCCTATCCCTGATATAGATCTGCTCTAGACTGGACTGTGAAATCAGCATGTATGTGAAAAATCCCAGTCCTTGACCATGTCTCCCACTCCACCTGCAAGTGATAGATAGCTGCCATGTGTCCTGGGTGGGATGCACAGAGCTAGTGACAGGTGTTGGATCTGATCTTTTAAAAACACTTGTCTCATTTAATTGAGACCCGCCACCATTGAAGATGAGTGACGGAGAGAAGGCTGTCAACACTTCGGTACATGGTGATCTTAAAAACACCCACCTGCACCATTACACCAGACTGTACCACTAGGGCACCCAGAATAAGCCCCACCCTAACTGGGGTTGGGGGGGGGGTTACAGCCAGGCTCACAGCATTGAGAGTCTCAACCAGCTAAGCTGAATTGCAAACTAGATGCCTCCTGCCCCTGCCATCAGCTGCCCAGGCCCCAGCATGGAGATGGCCTGCACAGCAGGCTCAGCACCTCTGAGGTGTGCATTGGCCGCTTATAGCAGCAGTCTGTACTCTTTCAAGTACGCAAGCTTTGACTTCACTACTTGCCGTAGCCTGTCCCCACCGTCTATCCAGTGCTTCCGTCAAACCTAGAGGCTGCCTTGACCTGAGGCGGAATCTCACTGGTTCCGTACTTGTGTGTGCCCTACGCCTCACTGCTGGGGCCCTGGACCCTGACCCAGGCAGGAGGGAGGACGGATGCCTCGGTCGCGCTGGGGGCAGTTTAGATGCTGTGAAATTAAACCCGTTCTAAGTGTACTTGTTTGAATTAACTGTATTGTAATATTATTTGTTGAATGTAGTAATTAGGTATTTATGAATATATTGCTGTAATTTCTGACATCCCAAAAAATAAAATCTTCCTAAATCATGTTAAGACGAACTTCATCTTTCTGTATCACCACCCCCAGCCTCACCCCCAGCCTCAACTACATACAGCTTTCCACAGGTCAAGTTTGAAGACACTTAAGCTGATCTGGCCCGAACACTCGCTGTGCTTGGCATGCAGTCCTTGGGTAGAAGAGAAAGGCTGGCGGCTTCTCTGTGCGATGGAGTTGAACTTGCAGTATGGCTGACCTCTGACAAAGACGGGCAGCGACCTCACCAGAGTTCCACACTCTTCCCCCACACTCCGGCACACAGCAGGGTTTGCAGAGCAGAGGCCTCTGGCTAGAAGTCCTGTGACTGAGTGCTCTCGGACGGCTGCAGGTTTGTGCGGAGCTTGTACATGTGGTTGAGGGCCTGGGTGAGGAAGGCCCCACTGCTGCTGATCTCCATCAAGGTCAGGTTGTCCAGCTGAAACACAAGTGAGCAGAGGAAGGCTTGGCTTTGAGAAGAAGCTACCCCGCTCAACAGTGAGCCGTTGGTTCCTGGTACTGAGGGTGTGGGCAGGCTCTCACAAGAGCCATGTCCCCAAGTCCCAGTGAGCCACTTCTCAAAGCACAGCTTCAAATCCCTGTCCCATGCTGAGCAGCTCCCTGGGAAGCGGTCACACTGGCAGACAGTGCCCACTGGCACCGGGCAGGGACAGGAGAGCCATGCCTACCTTGGCATGTGCCTCTTGCTGCCGCACAAAACTGTCAGCAGACACTCGGAGCTTGGCCATGCGTGTGTCCCACAGATCTTTGATCAGTGTCCGGATGGTGTCTGCTTTGGGGATGTTGTCAGAAGCGCTGAAGATACAGAGAGGCAGAAATATAAAGGCACTCAGTAAGTTTACCGGGACCAGACAGGCAGATGGCTGCTTCAAACAGCAGCATAGGGGTAGGACAGCTTAGCAGTTAGTGCTTTGTGCCCTTCCTGACAATACCAATTCCATTAACAGCATCCATCAGGCAATGCCCAACTGCTTATACCAAGGATACAATGTATCCTAGCCTCTGTGGACCCAGAACATGTGCAGACAGTCAGTCACAGCCACATTGCACAGAAACAAATCTTTGTAAACGAAGCTTGAGCACATGACTGTGACCCTAGTACTCAGAAGGCTGAAGCCAGGAGAATCATTCGTTCAAAGATACATAGAGACTCCGTTTGAAAGGGGTCGGGGGAGCCTCGCACAGACTTGAGAGAATCCATGGCCTGTGGCTACACAGAATGACAGCAGACAGTGATGTACTGAAAGCCAGGAGTGGACACTATAATCCCAGCATGTGGGAGGCTGAGACAGAACACCTGGACATACATGCAGGCTAGTATAAACCTTCTAGACAATAACACACTGGAGGGGCTAGAGACAGCTCAGCAGTTACCAGCACATACTGCTCTTGAAAGGACCTAAATCAGTTCCCAGAAACCTCCATGGGGCAGCTAACAACAGCCTGAAATTCCAGCTCCAAGAGATCCAATACGCTCTTGTTTCCTTGGGCACTGCACTTATACACACATAACCACACAGACACAAACACATGTAATTAAAAAGGAATAAAAATATGTCTTTAAATGAACACTGAGAAACTGGACAGTTGGGACATTTCCTTCAGGAGAACAACAGCCTCTGCTGTGTAACTTTATCTCAAGTTGGTATGGAGGCTGGCTCAGAGCAGCAGCTCTCTGGTTTTTACCAGTGACATAGGCTCACTATCCATCACCACCAGGCAAGCTCCGTGCGAAGCCCTTTAAGTGGTATGTGTAGTCTCACAAAGGCTGAGAGACAGGACTGCCACTGTGGGGGGGACACAAAACCACAGAACAGAAGAGCAGAGTCTCAAAGCGCCCCGTGTCTCCAGAGCTTAAGGTGAGCAGGTAGTGACAACTTTCCTTCAGGATGTACATGAAGCCTTTGAAGGAGCTCACAGGAGACAGAAGCAGACTCATGCAGCCCAGCACTGGGCACTCTGGGCTGAGCTAGAGCCTCCGTGGCCAGCCAGCTCAGGCACTGTAGGCAGACCTGTGGTAGTGTGCGTGCAGTGAACTGACTGTGAGCCCAAGCATTTGGTTCTTATGCTTAGAACAAAGACTTCCAGAGCTTCATCAAGTGAACTACAGAACAAAGGAAAACTGGGTCCCTGGACCAGTGCGGCAGCTCAGCATGTGAAGGTATTGGTGGCTAAACCTGACAAACTAAATCCAGTCTCTGGAGCCATGTGCTAGGAGAGAGCCAACTCCTGAAAGTTGTCCTTGGAACTCTGTGTGCATGTCAGGCCAACAAATATATGCCAAAAAAAGTTTCTAAAATTTTATTTTTATTTTTTCCAGACAGGGTTTCTCTGTGTAGCCCTGGATGTCCTGGAACTTGCATCATGGAGCAGACTGACCTCAAACTCAGAGATCCCCTGCCTTTAAACCCAAGTGCTAGGATTAAGGCTGATACCACCACCGCTGGCTAAAAAAATTTTAGTTGTGTTCCTTGGCCAGATAAATTACACAGTAAGGTTTTGTTTTGGTTTTTAACAGTGTCTTGGGGAGCTGGAGAGATGGCTCAGGGGTTAAGAGCACTGGCTGTTCTTCCAGAGATCTGAGTTCAGTTTCCATCACCCACATGGCAGCTCACTGCCCATGACTCCTAGTTCTAGGGGATCTGACTTCCTCACATGTGCAGGCAAAACAAAAAAGACAGGGTCTTACTGTATAGCCCAAGGTGGCCTAGAAGTCCTAAAGTAGACCAAACTGGAACTCAGTGACCCATCTGTCCCTATCCCCACCCCTCTCAGTGCTGGGATTAAAAGTATGCTGCCGGGCTGGTGAGATGGCTCAGCGGGTAAGAGCACCCGACTGCTCTTCTGAAGGTGATAAGTTCAAATCCCAGCATCCACATGGTAGCTCACAACCATCCGTAACGAGATCTGGCGCCCTCTTCTGGGGTGTCTGAAGACAGCTACAGTGTAATTACATATAATAAAATAAAAATAAATCTTTAAAAAAAAAAAAAAAAGTATGCTGCCAAGCCGGGCGTGGTGGCGCACGCCTTTAATCCCAGCACTCGGGAGGCAGAGGCAGGCGGATTTCTGAGTTCGAGGCCAGCCTGGTCTACAAAGTGAGTTCCAGGACAGCCGGGGCTATACAGAGAAACCCTGTCTCGAAAAACCAAAAAAAAAAAAAAAAAAGTATGCTGCCACCCGCAATGACCTAAGGTCCTTGGGAGACTGCCTAATACACACTGTCAGAGACAGTCCTCGTACCGGAGCACAGCCTGGTTAATAATACACACTGTCAGAGACAGCCCTCCGTACCGGAGCACAGCCTGGTTCTCAGTCGTGCATCAAGGCTCTCCCCTTTCCCAGCACTGTACCCCCACTTTGCCAGTCTGCCAGTCTCCCACAGAGCTCTGCGGACGAGAGCTCCCTGGGCCTCCCCATAGACAGAGAGCCCGTGGCCCACTGTGTGCCCACGTCAATCCCCAACCCCTCAAAGCACGGGGAGTCACGGTGCCTTATAGCTCCTCCCACCTTGGCTCTCTCTCTGCTCCTGTCCTACTCAACCCTGCGTTCCTTCCCCTCCAGGCCTTGCTGTGTCCTATGGACTCCTGTGGACACTGACTGTGTGGCGGTTTTATGACCAGTTCACAGAGTCACATTGTTCTTTTACCCAAATGGGAACTCAGGCCCACATGACCATGTCTACAGCATATTGTTAGAGGATAGAATGGCTGACCTATGGCCTCCCATCTCTAGGGAGCACTTGAGGAGCACTGCTCTCTGAAGGAGCAGTGACAGCAGTCCTACTGTCCAGCTGCTCTAAGCAAGCAGCACAGTTATGGTCTTGGTGCCAGTTCTGCTTCCACATAGCTGAGGGGGCAGTGCCCAGCCGGATGCTAAGTAAGTTAGGCCTGGGAATCTGCTTACACTCAGCGCCCCTGTGTGAGGCTTGCTAGAGACAGCTCCTGCCCATCTATGACAGTGGGCACAATGGCACAGCACATGGAGGACTCCAAAACTGCACTGTGGCACACGCCAGAGCAAAGCTCTGCAGACCCTAGGCCAAGAAGAAAGACCTGGAGCAAGAGGACCAGTAAAGCCCAGAGTTCAGGACCAGTGTAGGCCATATAGCAAGACTCCATATCAAACAAACAAACAAACAAACAAACCTGTTGTGCAGCAGACACCACTGGGATCATAAAAATACAGACTGAGAGCCGAGGAGAGCTGGCGGGGGCACCTGCTGTGCGCACTCTTACTATAGACTGAAGCTAGAAAGGCTAGGGGCTGCAGCCAGGGCAGCACCAGGCAGCCTGCCCACCACATGGAGAATAAACCAGAAGACCAAGTTGGAGCCGGGTGTGGTGGCACACGCCTTTAATCACAGCACTCCGGAGGCAGAGGCCCAGCACTCAAGAGGCAGAGGCCCAGCACTCGGGAAGCAGAGGCAGATGGATTTCTGAGTTCGAGGCCAGCCTGGTCTACAAAGTGAGTTCCAGGCAACCAGGGCTATACAGAGAAACCCTGTCTCAAAAAACAAAATAAAACAAAACAAAACACCAGAAGACCAAGTTGGGATAAATATGGACACTCAAACCCAGGGCTTGCCAGGGCACATTTATCGCTATGGCTCAGGACCAGAGCCCACTCAACACCCTTGACCAGTCCTGTGACAGACGCAGGGAACCCAGATCCATCCACTTTCAAGGAAAGTTGGATTAAATGAAGCTCATGTACCTAGAGCAAAGGCTGCTGCTAGATTGTCAGCAGCCACAGTACAACCCAGAGACAGGTGACAGGCCAGGAATGTAAGAACCCAAGGAGGAGAGAGAAGGAACAGGAGAGAACAGAGACGGCCTGGCCACCTGCAGACACCTCCTCCAGGTCACCTATATGAGGAACTGGGTGTCTGGGCAGGGGAGGGGAGGAGACTCGGGTCCCAGAGGGTGTGTGCCATCTCTGTGCTAACTCACTGATTCAGCAGGAGCTTCGTGATCTCCATGTAGTGCGGGCTGGGCACTGGGGTGAATGTCTCCTCCTTCCGCTCCTCATCCCGCATCTGTTCCAGTTTCTCTGAAACACAGACGTTGGGATGTTTCACCATCACCACAACAAAGAGAAAACACTCAGGTTGGTTTTTGTTTTTCAAGACATGGGTTCTCTGTGTATCCCTTGGCTGTCCTGAACTTGAACTCAGAAAGCCACCTGCTTCTGCCTCCAGAGTGCTGGGATTAAAGGCGTGCACCTCTCCTGAATGAGAAAACGTTTTTGTTTGTTTGGTTTGGGTTTGGTTTTTCTTTTTTTTTTTTTTTTTAACAGACTTAATTCCTTTATTTTTCTTGTACAAAACTCTTATGTGGTAGCCACAGCTGGAGCCTGGGTCCTCTGGACAGAGACTCTGGTGTGGGTTTTCACAAAATGATCAGTGAATTCCTGATAAGGAGACTTGGTGAAGACAGTCTCTTTCCAGGTCAGGGGTCAGGTAGCTGTAAGTCTTGGAGATGGCATCAAAGGTGGCCTTGGCACAGGGTTTCTCTGTGTAGCCCTGACTGCCCTGGAACTCACTCTGTAGACCAGGCTGGCCCCTAACTCAGAAATCCGCCTGCCTCTGCCTCCCAAGTGCTGGGATTAAAGGCGTGCACCACCACTGCCTGGCTGAGAAAAAACGTTTTTAATCTTACAATTTGACCAGGTGCTGGTATGGCCCATGTGGCCAATAAGCATGTGTGTGTGGCATACAAGAAAGTTCTAACAATCTCATTCAAAATGGTACAAAATGAGACGTGACCTGGGGACTGGACACTGTGGAAGGCCAGAACCCTGCTCCTCAACAGGCTGTCCTCTGCTCGCCCATGTGCCACGCACGGCACATGTGCAGACACACGACACAATAATGACTTTTAAGACTGGGAAACGGGGCTGGAGAGATGGCTCAGCTGTTAAGAGTACTTGTCTCTCTGTCAGAGGGCCTGGATTTGGGTCCCAGCACTCGTGTGGCAGCAACTACCTACCTGTAACCCCAGTTCCAGGGGACGGGAGAGCCTCTTCAGGCCTTTGAAGGCACTGCATGCAAGTGGTGTACATGCATACATACATACAACACCCTTACGTACAAAAATAAAAATGAATATTTCAAAATGGGAAGTAACCTAAATCCCCATTCACAGGACGGGTAAGTAGATGCAGACTACTCATGCAAAAGAAAACCTAGGAGAACAAGATCATGACCACATGGCCACAGGGCCAACTGCAAACCACACACTGCCAGGAGAAGACAGAGCCGCATGGCACATGACAGCGTTCTGTTGACCTCAGATCCCAGGACAGAGAGGCCTCCTGCACTCCTGACTGCTCCTCTCCCTGTAGCAAAGGCACAGAACTCTGTACCCCTTCTCTCTAACCTTGGCCAGCTGAAACTGGGAAAGGGACTCAGGCTTTGGGGGCTGGGGTGCTAAAGATGTCCCTCAAGGCACAGAAGCTGAGGCAAGCAGACTTCTGAGTTCGAGGCCAGCCTGGTCTACAGAGTGAGTTCCAGGACAACCAGGGCTATACAGAGAAACCCTGTCTCAAAAAGCAAACAAACAAAACAACAAGACAACAACAAAAAAAGACTATCAGAGTCATCCACCCCTTTACAAGCTCAAGGACATCTCTAACTAGTCTGAGAGTGACTGGCTTAAACAGCCTGCCCTAGTTAGTTCTCCTCTGCCACGATCAAACAATTTGGGAATGAAAAGGCTTAACTAACTTACTGGTCAAAGCCCACCATTGAAGGAAGCCAGGGCAGGAACTCTGGCAGGAGCCACAGAGGAAGGCTGCTTACTGGCCTGCTCAGCTTGTCTTACACAGCCCAGGGTGACCTGTCCAGGTGAGCTGTATGGCCCATAGTGGGCTATACCCTCCTACAAATATCAATTAGCAATCAAGAAAATGCCCCATAAACATGCCCACAGGCCAGTCTAATGGAGATGATTTCTCAGTTGAGGATCTCTGTGCCCAAGTGTACCGAGTTAACAAGTTAGCTGTGACTGTGTGTGCCTGTGCCTTTGCTTCTAGGTCTTCTCGGGTGACTCCAGCCCATCTCACTGCAAGGGTTTTCAAATTCTACATGATGCATATACCCCTACCCCACAAAAAAAGTAAAGACCGTACAGGTCGGGGAAAAAAGCCTGTCTGAACACATTTCTGACTCAAGCTGTACAAAAGGCTTTTAACAAAGAATTGTTGCAACCATCAACTCAATTTCAGATCTCCATCCTCTTTCCCCTCTTAAAAACATAAACCCTCCATCTCTTCCCAAGCCCCATTACCTAAGCCGATGGTACCTGTGCCTATTTCTGACAGTCACACCGTCTCTAAGTCTCTAGTCTTTTGTGCTTTTTAAAGGTTATTTTCAAGGCTCATCCACCTCACAGCATGTATCAGAAGACCATTCCTTCTGAATAATGTCCCATTACATTAAGTAAGTAAGGGTGACTGTCCTTCCTTCCTTACTTTTCTGTTGCTATGAAAAACACCATGGCCCCGACTTGGGGAGGAAAGGGTTTATCTGGCCTGATCACAGTCCACATGGATGGTGGTGAGGGCAGGAGCAGAGTCAGGAACCAGAGAGGGAGGCTGTCTCCGGGTTGCCTGTCATCTTATACTGAGCACCACCTGTCAAAGGGTAGCACCACCCACAGTGGGCTGGGCCCTCCCATATCACTCATTAGTCAAGAGAATGCCTCACACATGCTCACAGGCCAGACTAAGAGGCATTTCTCAGTTGAGGTTCCCTCTTCCCAAGGGAGTTGTCTTTGTGTCAATTTGACAAAACTAACCAGTATGGAGACTAGCTATTTTCATAGTCTTTGTAACAGAATTCCCAACATGCTAGCTCATAATCAATTAAAACAAAAAAACAAAAAACAAAAAAAATGCTTGTTTAAGGTTGCATCTCTGCTCCCCAATCCCCAACCCACCCCCAGGCAGGGTTTCACTGTGTAGTCCTGGCTGTCCTGCACCTCCCTCTGTAGACCAGGCTGGCCTCAAACTCAGATCTTCCTGCCTCTGCCTCCTCTAAAGAGTGCTGGGACTAAAGGCATGTACACCAACTGACCGGCTGCTCTTCTCCATTCTTTTGTTTGTTTGTTTGTTTGTTTGTTTTTCGAGACAGGGTTTCTCTGTATAGCCCTGGCTGTCCTGGAACTCAATTTGTAGACCAGGCTGGCCTCGAACTCAGAAATCCGCCTGCCTCTGCCTCCCAAGTGCTGGGATTAAAGGCGTGCGCCACCACCTCCTGGCTGCTCTGCTCCATTCTTAAATTAAAATATTATTACTATTGCGTATACTCGAGGGCATAGGAACAGAGGATAACTGTGGTTAAAAATCTAAAATCCAAATAGGATCTAGAAGTATCACACACACTATACACCAACAAGCCGCTGGAACAGCCAGCTAGCGATGTCGGCTGTCCGGGAACCTGGGACTGAAATCCAGGTCCAAGCCCGCCCACCCGGGCCCAGGAATACTCACCCACATCCATCCACTCCGGAGGTAACAGGCGGCACTTCTGTCTCTGTTTCAGGTTAATGGCCAGCCACAGGGGCACGTCCACGGGTAAGCCGGGGTTGAAGGGCCCCAGGTCCCCCTGCAAAGACAACGCAGACCCCAGGTGGAAAGGAGCGGTGACCCGAGCATGTCCCCGGGCCATCGCCCCGTACCGCCCTGGCTCACCCCGATCAGGTAGATCTTGTCCAGACTGAAGTTCGGGATGATAGTCACCAGCTCCTTCTCCGCCAAAAACTCTACCTCGGCCGCGTCCATGATGAAGAGTAAGCAGCCCAGGCCCGTCACCGCCCCTCCGCGACTCAGAGGCCGCACCTCAGACGCTTCTTTCCCGCCACCGCGCGGGGTCCGCCCCCGCGGCCGGAAGACGGCCTGCGGCGGCCCTATAGAAACATTGCTCTCTTCGCAGCCTCAAAGTCACAGCTAGTACAACCTCGCGGATTGGTCTGTAGGCGGGGCTGTACGACGGCCCCGCCCCTCTATGGCCTATCGATGCCCTTTCTAGTACTTGGGCTCCACACTTCCTGAATTCCTGGTTCAGTGGTCCAGCGAATTACAACCCTGACGGCCCCGCCCCTACTGCGTCACTACCCTCTCCAGGCCCCGCCCCTGGCCACTCCCCTTTTCTTCATTGGTCTCCGCGTCTGCCTCGACTCCGCCTCTTGCCCGCCCACCACGCTCACGGCTCCGCCCCTACCTCTTTTGGTTCTGTACGGCTCCGCTTCTTGCCCCGCCCCTCTTTCGTTCGGCCTCGCCCCTCCTGGGCCCGCCCCCTTCCCCAGTCCTCCTGCCAGAGGCCGAGCACCTATGGCTACTTGCTCTTTTGCGTTCCGCAGCAGGCCCGAGTCACTCGCCGGCTTCCACTCTTTGAGGGTAGAGGTTTGCCGGGCATGGTGGCGCATGCCTTTAATCCCAGCACCTGGGAGGCAGAGACAGGCGGATTTCTGAGTTCGAGGCCAGCCCGATCTACAAAGTGAGTTCCAGGTCAGCCAGAGCTATACAGAGAAACCCTGTCTCGAAAAAACCAAAAAAAAAAAAAAAAAAAAAGTGGGTAGAGGTTTGGAGCCGTGTTTTCACCTGCGCTAAACACAGATCCAGGAATAAACTCATTCATCTCAAAGTCAGCTCCGGGTCCCCGGACATGGCTGGCTGGTCCACACAGACGCCATCCAGAGGGAAGGGTCTTTCCTTTAATTTCACATTCTTTGCCCTTTCTACAGATGGTTAAAAAGCAATGAAAATGCGCCTGCCCTATATACTCCATGCAGATCCTTCGAGACAGAGCCCAGAATCAGAGCTTTGGCAAACCAAACCTCAGGTGAGACCACAGGGACAAGTTTGCACATGTATTATCATTCTTTTTTTTTTTTTTTGGTTTTTCGAGACAGGGTTTCTCTGTATAGCCCTGGCTGTCCTGGAACTCACTTTGTAGACCAGGATGGCCTCGAACTCAGAAATCCACCTGCCTCTGCCTCCTGAGTGCTGGGATTAAAGGCGTGGTCTCACAGGGGAATTTTGAATTAGGAGTCTTGTGAGGACAGCTGAACTATTAATAGGAGTTATAATCAAGGTGACTCCGGCAGGGTGCCAGCAGACCAGGGTAGCTCCTGGAGAGCAGTAGTTCACCTACAACTGGTCAGGACAAGAGGGGCTGGATCCAAGTTTGAAACCCTCACCACTGGGCGCCGAGGTGAGGTGTAATCTTAGTATTCCAGAAGTGAAAGCAGAAGGATCACCAGCTAGGGATAGCCTGAGTCACTCAGCATTTGCTATTAAAGATAGGGTAGGGGTGTACTCTGATAGAGGGGTTACCCCCCATGTGCACAACCCTGCTAGAGTGGTTTAAATGAGAATGGCCCCCACAGGCTCTTAGATTTGAATGCTTGGTCCCCAGTTGGTGGAACTGTTTGGGAAGGATTAGGAGGTGTGGCCTTGGAGGAGGTATGTCATTGGGGGGTGGGTTTTGAGGTTTCAAACGCTCATACCTTTCCCAGTTTGTGCTGTCTTTGCTTTGGGCTTGCGGATTGGATGTAAGCTCTCAGCTACTGCTTCAACAGCAGGTCTGCCTGCCTGCCTGCCGCCACGCTCCCCTCTGAATGGTCACAGACTCTAACCCTGTGGAACTGTGAACCCCAAATTAAATGCTTTCTCTTTTTAAATTGGCTGTGTTCACAGAGTCTTATCACGGCAATAGAAAGCTAAGACATCTGAGCTCCATCTCACCAACACACACACACACACACACACAAGCATAAAGGATGTGCAGTCTGCATTTTCTGTAGCCAGGCAGAAAATTTGCTCCATCTCAGCTATGGCTCCTGACTGCGCTGTATCCTGCTCCCTGCAGGGACCCTGGAAACCTGCCTGCTGCCTATCTGTGTTGGGAACTATCTCTTGCAAACCCTTTGTCCCCTTCATGGGGTTATAAATCCACACAAATATTCTCAGAAGAAACAAGTCAAAGGTCACCGGACACTGAGTGCTGAGTGGCTATCTCAAGCCTCAGTTTCTTCATCGTCTTTTGAGGATGGAGGGAAGAAGCTCGAGATACATTCAGAGGAGAAGCTATCAGCCACCTGGACCATGCCAAAACAGAAGCTGCCTCCCGCTCCTGCAGAGTATGTGTACCAGCTTGTCTGGGTTTTGATTGACAGGGAAACGTTTTCCTGACTGGCAAATATTTGTGTTCCCGAGTTGGCTGTGCTTCACTTCCTGGTTTGCACAGTCTCTAAAAGAGCAAAGGCACTATACAGAGAGGATGGCGATAGGAGACAGACAGGAGTCTGGTAGGAGAATAGCTAGCTCCGTGCCTCTTCCTGTAAGATGGGGACAGTGCTGCTGAGTGGCCGGCCACTGGGCTTCTGGGGGGCGGAAGATGAGGGTACCTGTGCCCTGTGCCCTGTGCCCAACACAGGGGCAGTGGCAGGATGCTTCAATGTGTCTCTCTGGCAGAGGATTCGTAACACCCAAAAGCAGGCATGACCAACTTCTGGCAGTAGATACACAGAGGAAGAAAGGGTGGCTACCCCACACCAAGGGAATTCTCAACCCAAGCAGCTGCTCCAATAGGGCACAGATAAAGCTCCAAAGATGATACCTGCTGGGCACATGCCTCCAATCCCAGCACACTGGAGGTGCTGCCGTGTGTGTGTGTGTGTGTGTGTGTGTGTGTGTGTGTGTGTCCATCCAGTCCAGTCAACCCCAGCCCCCACCACCACCCTCCTACCCCCAGTCAGACCCATTGTGCACCAAGCTGGGCTGGAGGGAGGGAAGTTTAACCCAGTGTATGTGGGTGCTTTTGCAGCATCTCAGCAGGGGTGTCAAGATACTTCATCTGCCTGCTTGGGGGTCTGTGAGGATGGGGGAGACCTTATCAGGTCAAACAAGGAGTGAAGCCTGATAACTGTCAGGGTAAGTAATGCATTCCTGCCAGGGTTAGTGGTGAGGAGAACTGGATTTATGGTGCCAGGTTGGGAAGGGGAGGTAGACAACCCCTACCATCCCCATCTGATGTGTCTGGGGTTGAAGCTTCGGAGACCCTTCCTACATAACCCTAGGCTGTTACTACAATCCCACATGGAGGATTGTGAGCAGAAAGCCTCTGGGATACATAGCAAGTCCCAGACCAAGTCATAGACCTGGGCTATGTAGTAAGACCCTGTGTCAAAAAGCAAAGACAAGAAGATTACACAGCGGTGCCCTGGTAATCATACCACTGGGAAGGCAGAGGCAGGCATATCTCTGAGTTCAGGGCCAGCCTCATCTACATAGAAAGTTCCAGGTCAGCCAGGGATATATCATGAGATCCTGCAAAGTCAATCAAGAAAACCCACTGTACTGGCTAGGTTTGTGTCAACTTGACACAGCTGGAGTTATCACAGAGAAAGGAGCTTCAGTTGGGGAAATGCCTCCATGAGATCTAGCTGTGAGGCATTTTCTCAATTAGTGATCAAGGGCCCCTTGTGGGTGGGACCATCTCTGGGCTGGCAGTCTTGGGTTCTAGAGAGCAGGCTGAGCAAGCCAGGGAAAGCAAGCCAGTAAAGAACATCCCTCCATGGCTTCTACATCAGCTCCTGCTTGAGTTCCAGTCCTGACTTCCTTGGTGATGAACAGCAGTATGGAAGTGTAAGCCAAATAAACCCTTTCCTCCCCAACTTGCTTCTTGGTCATGATGTTTGTGCAGGAATAGAAACCCTGACTAAGACACCCACCAAAACCAGGGGCTGGAGAGAGATGGCTTAGAGGTTAAAAGCACTTGATTTTGTAGGTGATCCTAGTGGTACACAGACGTACGCGCACCAAAGTATTCATGAAAAACACAAATTAATTATTTAAAACTAAAAACTTAAAAAAAAAATCAAACCAATGAGCCTCCATGATTCCATGCAGAAGAGATGACTCCATGGATAAAGCATTCACCACACAATCACAAGCAAGCCAGGAATGGTGGCACACACCTTTAACCCAAGCACTTGGGATACAGAGGCAGGCAGAGCTCTGTGAGTTCAAGACCAGCCAGAGCTACAAAGTAGTACAACCCTGTCGCTCACCTTTACCGTCCACTGGGAATACGACGCAGGACAAACCAGGTTTCTTCTCAGGACAGTTTACTCAGGAAACGTAATGAGGTGAATGGCAATGCAGAATGGCCCTGCATGCAGTTACAGAGTGAGAATGGTGCAATGGCTAAATGGGGCAGAGAAGAGTGGAGTAACAGAGTGGAGTGGTAGAATGGAATGGAGGCCCGAGCCAACCCAGGAGCAGCTATTTAAACCCTGTCCTGGTCAACCACACGAGCTGCCCCGTGGCTCTCGCGCATACCCCAGGTGGTCGGGCACAAGATCAAACAACAGCCAACACTGCCTAATGCCAATTAGGAGTTGTTTATGCCAGTACAGCTGAGGCGGTCTGTAGAATGGCTCCCTACACAACCCTGTCTCAAAACAACAAGAGACAAGTATGATGTACACACTTCAAAACCCAGCTCTGGGAAGGTGGAGGCAGGTGGATCCAGGTCTCTCACTAGACTAGCAGCCCGGGCTACTTTTAGCAAGGTCAGGCCAATGAGAAACGCTCACTCAAAAGCAAACAAGCATTTGAGAAGTGACAGCTGAGATGGTTCTTTAGTGTTAACATTTGGGGACACGTTTATGTGCACCTACACACATATAAACACACACACTGCAAAAACAAAAATCCCTGAAACCGAGATGTTGAGTGGAGAGAGAGAGAGAGAGAGAGAAAAGAAAGAAAAGAAAGAAAGAAAAGAAAGAAAGGAAAAGCAAGAAAATAAAGACACAGGATGGCACAGTAGTTATGTTCTTCCAAAGGACCTGGGTTCCATTCCAGCACCCACATGGTGATTGACAGCCAACAGTAACTACAGTTCCAGGGGAGCCCTCTTCTGGATTCCATAGGCACCAGGCACACATGTGCTGCACTACATATGTGCAGGCAAAACACCCATGTGCAGAAGATAAAATTATAAAAGCCAGACTCAGAAGTGGGTCCACCAACACACAGGTCCCTAGCAACAGAAAGATTTGCAGTTGCCCAGGAGGAAGGAGAGATAGGAGACTGTTCATGGTACTCACTCTTCCTTGGAGGTTCTGTATGTTTGCCAAAGTCACTGAATTGCACATGCCCAAAATCCAGTGGTTTTTGCTTTTTTTTTTTTTCTGTTTTTTGAGACAGGGTTTTCTTTGTATGGCCCTGGCTGTCCAGGAACTCGATCTGTAGATCAGGCTTGGCCTTAAACTCAGAGATCCTCCTGCCTTGGTCTCTCAAGTCCTGGGAGTAAAGGCAGATACCACCATGCCATCTGATGGGTCCCAGGTTCCCTGAACACTAAGAAACTCAGAGATCCACCACCACCACCACCGCAGCCACCACCGCCACCACCACCACCCAGGGGCTGACAGACAGGAAGGGCAAAGAAAGCAGAGACAGTGGGGCCATAGTGGGGATGGAGGATGGAGAAGATGGAGTCCAGGAGTTTGGGAACTTTTTTCTACTTTCATTTCTATTGCAAGGAAATAACAAAAGCAGCTTGAGGGAGAGCGGTTTACTTCAGCCCACAGTTCCAGGTTACAACCCCTCGCTGCAGGGAAGTCAAGGCAAGAATGTAGACAGCTGACCTCATCACGCCTGCTGACAAGAGCAGAGCAGTGCATGCAGTCTGATTAGCGCCCAGTCCGCCTTCTCCTCTTATACAGACCAAAGCGGCGTCCCTGGGAATGGCTACACCTGCTTTTGAATCTGCATCTATCCGCAGAGATGGAGACAGTCCCCCACAGGCCTCCCTGATCTAGCCCACCTCTCACTGAGACTGCAACATTGTGTCAAGATGACAATTGGCACTAGCAGCCTCTGGACTATGTAAGGTGGATACTTAGGACCCCACATCATTATTTAGTGCTTTATGAGAAAGAAAAAAAAAAAAACCCTCAGTAAGCTAGGATGCCCCACAAAGCCACAGGTTAGAGGAAGCATTGGTGTGATTTTGCACCCAGTTAGTAGACAGGACCTGGGGGAATCTGGCTCCCTGGCAGAGCACATGGCTAGAATTCCCAGAGCCCCAGGTGCAATACCTGGTACTGCAAAACAAGAAAAAGAAAAAGGGGGGGGTTATTGGGTTATTGGCCTAGAGAAATAATTTTGTTTTGTTTGTTTTGTTTTGTGGGTCTTTTAAAGGGGTGCGTGTGTGTGTGTGTGTGTGTGTGTGTGTGTGAGAGAGAGAGAGAGAGAGAGAGAGAGAGAGAGAGAGAGAGAGAGAGAGAGAGAGACTGTAATGCCCAAGGAAGTCAGGAGGTGGGGCTGAATCTCTGGGAACTAGAGTTGTCTGATGTGGGTGATGTAGCTACCCTCTGCTGCAGCAGCAGATGCTCGCAGCACTGGCCAATGCCAACAGCCTCTGGCTGGTGTTCTTATATTGAGACTGCAGGTGCACACACCACACCAAACCCAGTGTACTTTGTTTTTAACTAAAGGATAATAATTGGGAGCTGGCTCAGTGATCAGGAGCCCTGCCTGCTCTTTCAGAGGTCCTGAGTTCTATTCCCGGCATCCACATGGCAGCTCACAAGTGTAGACCCATGGCCTCTTCTGGAATAGAAATATACATGCAGACAAAACACTGCTATACATAAAATACATAATAAATCTTTTTATAGTTATTTGTTTAAAAAAATTAGCTGTGTAAGAGAGGTGGATGTGGAGGGGTTAGGTCAGAAGGGGTCATACTTAACTACATCGCCAGTTTGAAGATAGCCTGGGCTACAGCAAACCCAGTCTCAAAAACAAACAGTTGTATTGTACATGGTGCTACATATGTTTAATCCCAGTTCTCAAGATGCAGAGGCAGGCAGATTGCTGAGTTTGAGACCAGCCTGGTCTACAGAGTGAGTTCCAGGACAGCCAGGACTACACAGAGGGGGAAAAAAGGATATAAAAAAACAAAACAAAACAACAAACAATCCACATATGCCTGTGCTGGAGAGATGGTTCAGCCTGCTCAAGGCTCTTGCAGAGGACCCAGATGTGCTTCCCAGCACCCACATCAGAGAGCTCACAACTCTCTGTAACTATTGTCCCAGGGGATCCAATGCCCTCTACTGGCCATTGAGTGCACTGCAAGAATTGATATGCATAGACAACATACATAAGTAAAAATTTAAATATCTACTTAAAATATTCATTTTACATATTTACTCATTGAGTCCAATATGCTAGTTTGACATATATTCATATCTAGTATATATACATATGTATATGTGTATATGTATTAGAATAATCAAGGAGGGCTTATTAACGTGTCTACCTTCTCAAAATACAGGTCATTCCCTGTGGTGAGGATATCCAAGGCCTGCTATCTGGATTGGGACAGAGCACGTACTTTCCATGAACAGTGCCTTGGGCTCTAAATAGGGAGCCCAAGGGTTCATAGCAGGCCCCATGCTCTAGCTGTCTTGAAGCATATATGGGTGTGGATTTGTTTTGTTTGAAAGAGCCTTCTCTGGACTCACTCTGGCCTTGAATGTGAAATCCTCCCCCTCAGCCTCTCAGTGCTCCTTTACAGATGTGGGTCACTGTGCCTAGCTCAGAGTAGACATTGCTCTTACAGTCTGTGGTCCCCAGCCTGGACAGTGACTCTCAAAGGCAGCCCCTTTCATCTCTGTAGACCTTTTGTGCCTTCTGGCCAGTTTCTTCTCCCCCACCCCCATCCCTCGGGCCTGAAGGTGGGGGGAATTTGCCACAACAGGTAAATGAGACAATGTTGCAATTGTCTTCTGGGCCTGTCTTCTTTCACTTAGCATACTATTCACAGTCTTATAGCAAATGACAGGTTTATTGCTTTGTTTGTGTGTGTATGTTTAAAAAAAAACAAGATTTGCGGGACTTGGTGGCACACGCCTTTAATCCCAGCACTTGGGAGGCAGAGGCAGGCGGATTTCTGAGTTCAAGGCCAGCCTGGTCTACAAGGTGAGCTCCAGGACAGCCAGAGCTACACAGAGAAACCCTGTCTCGAAAACAAACAAACAAACAAACAAAAACAACAAGATTTGAGTGGGACTGTGGTTGCTAGTGCCTTTACTCCCAACACTCGAAGCAGAGGCAGGTGGATCTCTGAGTTTGAGGCCAGCCTGGTCTGAAGAGCAAGTTCCAGGACAGTCAGGGCTAACAGGGCTAAACAGAAACCTTGTCTCCAAAAATCAAACCAAACCAGACCAAAAATCAACAAAAACAAAAATAAAATAAACAAAATGACTAAAAAATAAAATTTCTTTTATGTAGTTAGGTGTAGCGGTTTGTGCTCACAAGCGCAGGTGTCATGGAGTCCAGAAGAGGCGTACAGATGTCTTGTGTCCTGAAGGTGGAGATCTGCAGCCTGAGCCTCTCGATATGGGTGCTGAGATCCAAACTTGGGTCCTCTGCAAAATGAGAACGGGACATGCTCTCAACCACTGAGCCATCTCTCCAGCCCCTTAGCTGCTTCTTAAGGCTTCCTGGTACTATTACAGAATAAGACTTCATTCAGCCACTGAGGGACACTGTACCTGGCTTGGCAGTTGTTGTGAACCAGGTGAGCTGGGGTGGCACATCTTGTCGATGCAGTTCCTGCTTTGTCCACTAGAGGGCAGAGAAAACCAGCGACCAGAATTTAGGAGCCAGTCTTCAAGAATGGAGCTGGGTAAGGTGGTCCACACCTATTACCCCAGCATTCAGGAGGCTGAGACAGGAGGATTAATAGTTCAGGCCACACAGTAAGCCACTATCTTAAGAACAAAGATATCAAGGAGAAGGGAAAAAAGATAAAGAAGAAGGAAAGGAGATTCTGGGTGAGGTAGTTGGGAGATGAGAGTCTGGTCCCAGGATGAGGGGGTCCCACAGAGGCTCCTGCTGGGCACGTGCCACAGGGACACAGAGATCAACAGAATGTATACTACCCGGAGAAAGCCAGACCAACCTGAAGAGAACAGAAATTGGTGTTGGACAATAATGCAAAGTAGAAGATACCCTGGACCATGGTAGCATGAAGGATAAACAGAGAAATAAGGTAGTCAAGACAATACATCATTCTGAATGGGACACAGGACCCCCTCCTCCTGGAGGCACCTCCCAATGCCTGTCCTGTCAATGTGGCTGTGCTTGGGGACTTCCCTCCAAAGAGCTCAGTGCCAGCGGTTTGAAAACTGTCAGTCTGCAGTGTGGCCCCGTAACATCCTGGGATGAGAAGGGTGGTCTATGCCCCTACCTTCCTCCCATACAGCCCACAACTTCCACAGCTCCAATCTAATCTCAAAAGAGATGGACAGGTCCCAGCTGAGACTTTGCTGGGTGTGGTAGCACACACCTGTGATTCCCGAGCTCTGTGTGTGTGTGTGTGTGTGTGTGTGTGTGTGTGTGTGTGTGTGTGTGTGTGAAGGCAAGGGGATCAGAAGTGCAAAGGCATCCTCAGCTACAGAGCAAGTTCAAGGCCAACCTGGAAGAGATGTGACCCTGTTTCAAAATAAACAGAGCTTGGCACTAACTTGTTGTTGTTGTCGTTGATTTTGTTTTTGTTTTGAAAATGTTAGCATTTCCAAGTCACCAGGACACAGGCACCGTTAATCTTCTCTTCAGCTCTTCTGCTAAAGAATTTGGCCTTCAGGATGACAGATCACTTAGGGAACTTTCCCTTCCCCCAAACTTTGTAGTAGCCTGATCGCACAACATCAGGCTGGGAGCAGCTTCAGGCTTGGTTTCTTGTTTTGGGGTTTTGTTTTGTTTTGTTTTTTTCCTTGCAGCATTGACTCTGTCTGCTCGCTGTCCGGTGTCCACAGTTTGACAGCTGGGCAGAAGTTCTGGTTCCCTTCATGCCTCATTCCAATCTTCCCAAAGTAACCTGTGGTGGTACAGGCCTCTGGCATTCCCTCGGCCTCCTGGGGGCTTTCGGTAGTTACTGTGACCGTGGCTCGTGTGGCCCCGGACTTTCTGGGTGTTCCTCATTTCAATGCACAGAGGCAGCAAAATGGGAAGTTTTTTGTTTTTTGTTTGTTTGTTTGTTTGATTTTTAGGGTGTCTATAACCAAGGCTAGCCTGCAACTCATCATGTAACCCACGCCTGCCCCAAACTTGGAGCTTCTGCCTCTCAAGTAGGGAGACAAGAGAACGGCCATGCCTGGCTGCCAGTCTAGGCTTCTGTAGGAGTTTGAGATGGATGGAGACAGGGGTGCGACTTACCGCGTGAGCAGTGGGTACCAGGGGGGCATATGAACGTCCACAAACACCTTAGCCTTTGGGAACCACGGGCACCTGGAGCCCCGTACCCCGTCTGGAAGAACCAGAACACAGCAAGCCTCCGGCTCTCACCAGGTGGCCACAGGTATTTCCCACCCACCTGTGGCCGTGTGCAGCCTGGCAGCGGGTCCCACCCCTCCCCGCGAGCGAGCAAGCGAGCGGCCTGTTCTTGCCTGCAGCTGGCCCTCCTCCTGGTTTTGGCGGGGGAGCCATCGAGACAGCCCCACCGCGCACATTCTGGCTGGGCCAGGCGCGCTCACACGGCTCCGACATGGTGTGAATACACTCTTGTGTCTCTTTGCCATCTGCTGCTGTCATTAAAAAATTACATTTCCATCTGTTTTCACACTCCCCCGCCCCGTCTCTCTTCCTGCAGGAAAAGACATGAATCTCAAGTGTGGAGATCAGACCGGTCCTTATCTCCTGGAGCCTGAAAACCGGCCTCGGACACACACAGGAACTGGCCTGGTGGCCCGCAAGCAGCAGAACTCGTCTGTATATCCGTTTCTTCTTTAGTAGCCTTTGGCCATGATCTCTGCTCACCCCAGTGCTGACAGGAGCTATTCACGATGCTTTAAACTATTTTAAGCTGGACATGGTGGCACACACCTTTAACCTCAGCGCTCAGAATGCAGAGGCAGGTGGATCTCTGTGAATTTGAGTCTAACCTTATCTACATAGAGAGTTGCAGGGCAGCCAGGGCTACATAGAGAGACCCTGTATAGATACAACAAAAATAAAAAAGTGGGTTTGAAGAGCCGGGCGTGGTGGCACACGCTTTTAATACCAGCACACGGGAGGCAGAGACAGGCGGATTTCTGAGTTCGAGGCCAGCCTGGTCTACAGAGTGAGTTCCAGGACAGCCAGGGCTATAAAGAGAAACCCTGTCTCGAAAAAACAACAACAACAAAAAAGTGGGTTTGAGCCGCGGGAGGCAGAGACAGGCGGATTTCTGAGTTCGAGGCCAGCCTGGTCTACAGAGTGAGTTCCAGGACAGCCAGGGCTATAAAGAGAAACCCTGTCTCGAAAAAACAACAACAACAAAAAAGTGGGTTTGAGCCGGGCATGGTGGCACACGCCTTTAATCCCAGCACTCGGGAGACAGAGGCAGGCGGATTTCTGAGTTCGAGGCCAGCCTGGTCTACAAAGTGAGTGCCAGGACAGCCAAGGCTGTACAGAGAAACCCTGTCTCGAAAAAAAAAAAAAAAAAAAAAAAAACCACACACACACAAAAAAAGTGGGTTTGCTTACATGTATGTTCTGGTGTTCTTAGAGTCTGGATGAGGGTATCAGATACCCTGGAACTGCAGTTACAGATGGTCGTGAGCTGCAGGTAGGCGCTGAGAACTGAACTCTCTTAAGAAGGGCTCTTAACCTCTGAGCACCCCTCCAGCCCCGGTGTTTTGATGTTTGAGACTCTCTTCCTTCCTCAGTCTCTCAGAGCGCTAAGATTTCAGGTCTGAACCCAGTCCCCAGATGCTGGACTCACTTCGCTTTGTTTTGTTGGGTTTATATGAGACAGTATCGCCTGGTAGCCCAGGCTGGTCTTGAACCCCCTCAGATACATAGTGAGAACCTGTCCCCTAGAGGGGTGTGGGGTGGGGTGGGAACAGGAAAGCAGGTTCAGTAGTTAGGAGCATTGGCTGCTCTTGCAGAAGACTCAAGTTCAGTCCCACAATGGTGGCGCACAGCCAGCTGCAACTCCAGTCTCGGAGGATCTGGTGCCCTCTTCTGGCTGCTGTTGGAATTGCATGTATACAGTGCACAAACATCCATAGGAATTAAATAGTTGACAAAATTAAAGTTTAGAAACGAAGGGGAAAAAGACAAAAAAGGAAAGGAAAATAGGGCGTGGTGGTTTGCTCCTCTAATCTCAGCACTTGGGAAGCTGAGGCAGGAGGATTGGGCTACACAGCAAAACTTTGTTTCAAAAAAAAAAAAAGAAGAAAGAAAGAAAGAAAGAAAGAAAGAAAGAAAGAAAGAAAGAAAGAAAGAAAGAAAGAAAGAAAAGCCAGAAGGTGATAGCACAAAACTTTAATCCCAGCGCTTGGGAGGCAAAGGCAGGCAGATTTCTGAGTTCTGAGTTGGAGGCCAGCCTGGTCTACAGAGCAAGTTCCAGGACAGCCAGGGCTACACAGAGAAACCCTGTCTCATAAAGAGACACAGAGAGGAAAGGAGAGAGAGACAGAGACAGAGACAGAGTCAGAAAGACATAGACACACACAGAGAGACAGAGTTAGAGAGAGAGAGACAAAGAGACAGAGCGAGAGAGACAAAGAGACAGAGAGAGCTATGCTTAGTGGAGGAGACAGCATGGGCCAGGCCCTGACTGCCATCCTGTCCTAGTAAGGGTTCCTAGTAAGGGTTCCTACTTCCATGAAGAGACACCATGACCACAGCAACTCTTTTTTTTTTTTTTTTTTTTTTTTTTTGGTTTTTCGAGACAGGGTTTCTCTGTGTAGCCCTCGCTGTCCTAGAACTCACTCTGTAGACCAGGCTGGCCTCAAACTCAGAAATCCGCCTGCCTCTGCCTCCCGAGTGCTGGGATTAAAGGCATGCGCCACCACGCCCCGCTGACCACAGCAACTCTTAAAAAGGAAAACTGGGTCTGACTTACAGTTCAGAGGTTTAAGCCATTATCATCATGGCAGGAAGCATGGCAGCACATATGCAGACATGGTACAGGAGAGGAGCTGAGATTTCTACATCTGTATCTACAAGCAGCAGGAAAAGAGAGAGAGACACTGGGCCTGGCTTGAGCACCTGAAACTCCAAAGTGCACCTCCAGGGACACACTTCCTCCAACAGGGCCACACCACCTAAGAGTGCTGTTCCCCTGAGCCTTTGGAGAGAGACAATTTTCTTTCTTTCTTTCTTTCTTTCTTTCTTTCTTTCTTTCTTTCTTTCTTTCTTTCTTTCTTTTTGTTGTTGCTTCGAGACAGGGTTTCTCTGTGTAGCCCTGGCTGTCCTGGAACTCACTTTGTAGACCAGGCTGGCCTCGAACTCAGAAATCCTCCTGCCTCTGCCTCCCAAGTGCTGGGATTAAAGGCGTGCACCACCATTCCCAGCTCTACAATTTTCATTCAAA
The DNA here is from genome assembly GCA_902729485.2 of Mus minutoides. NCBI lineage: Eukaryota > Metazoa > Chordata > Mammalia > Rodentia > Muridae > Mus > Mus minutoides. Next base: position 752,996 of record LR749510.1, on the reverse strand, counting down.
CCATCGCACATCCCTAACAAATGAACGAATAATTGCCCAGTCACAGATGCTGCCTCAGGGTGCTTTCGTTACAGAGGAGGCAAACCGACCCTCCTGGGAACTACAGCCACTTGTGTGGCTGAAGCAGCCAGGGGTAGGGGAGTCACGCACAAACCCCATCCAGGTGTTGATTCCCCTAGAAAGACATGGAAGAAGTCTCAGCCACAAACTGGGGCGGGAAGAGGCACCCACATTCCTACCCTTGTGAGGGAAGGCACTGCCCCAGGAGGTCTGTGGCTGAGCCCCTACTCAACATCCCACCGCAATCTCAAAAGGTCCACAGGCCATGTGAATAGTTACTCTACAAGCCAGTCCAGGCTCTGAGAGGCTGGCAGCCTGATGGTGTGACTTCTACCTACTGGGTGTTCATTCTGGGGTTCCTCGTATGTACCCTTAACTGCTGGTGGAGAAACAGCCCAGTGAGAGTGACTTTCCTGGGTTACACAGCATGTCCGGGCTCTCATGTTTCCTTGGGTAGAAACTGGCTCAAGGTGGTCCTGTCCTTATGCTTCTGAAGGTAAGAGTCCTGGACACTGGCAGTGTGCAGTAGAGGAGACCCAGCTCACTGAGGTCAAAGGAGGGCCTCTGTCCTCTCTCAGCAGACACCGCCAGGGTAACAGCTTCCAAGGTTCTGACTTCTCTAGACATGCTACCCAGAGAGGAGATGTTTGAAGTGGATTCCCAGGCCCAGGATCTTGCTGTAAGAGCTCCAGGCAGCTGACCCCGCCCAGCCCTCCCACCCACTTCCCTGTTCACAGCCTTAGGCCTGTTGCTATGGCACTAAGAGACTGGATGAAGAGAGCTATTAACCAGAGCTAATGGCTGAGCAAGGCAGGCAGATGGGAGAGCCTCAGCCAGTGGACTCAGCCCCATCCCTGAGCTCCAAGGTGCCTGTCCTGAAGAGGGAGCAGGAAGAAAAGTATCAGGCTTGGCTCTCTGCGGATGAAGGATGCTTCAGGGATCTGCCTTGGCCAGTGCACAGCAAAAGGTCAGGGTAGACTGGAGGGGCTGAGCACAGCCCTCCGCTTAAATACTGGCAGCAATGTGGGCTCAGGTTGTTCAAGTTATTTGTCTGTGAGATGAAGTCTTTGAGAATACAGTCTGCAGAGAGACTGTGGCCCCAGGGTATCACACCCCAATGTCTTGGTTTATTCTTCTCCCCTTGGGTGGTAAACTGTGAATTTGAACCTACAACCTTATGAAGGCAAATGATCTACCACTGAGTTCTACCCCAGCCCTTTTTAATCTATTTATTTTATGGCACTGGGAATTGAACTCTGGGCCTCATACACCTTAGGGAAACACCCCAACACTGAGCTGGGTCACCATCCTGTGTGTGTATGAGTGTGTGCATATGTGCATGTGTGTGTGTATACATGTGTGTATATATGTTTATTCATACTGTGTATTGTGTGTGTATATATGTATGTTTGTGTGTATATGTGTATATTTATGCATGTGTTTATATGTATATGTATATGTATGAGTGTATATATCTGTATTCATACATATATACAAGTGTAAGATGGTGTATACATGTATGGATATATGTGAATTCATTTGTGTATACGTGTATATTTTGTGTATATGTGTGTACATGTGAATGTGCCTATATGCACAGGTACTGACAAGGGTGTTGCACACTCAACAAGCAGCGTTCACATTGTCTCATTCTTGGGAGCAATTAAAACTTATTTATTTATGTATTTATGTATTTATGTATTATATGTAAGTACACTGTAGCTGTCTTCAGACACTCCAGAAGAGGGCATCAGATTTCGTTATGGATGGTTGTAAGCCACCATGTGGTTGCTGGGATTTGAACTCAGGGACCTTCGGAAGAGCAGTAGGGTGCTCTTACCCGCTGAGCCATCTCACCAGTCTTGGGAGCAATTATAAAGAGGCTGAGCTGACCTGGCTCATGGTCCCTGAGGCTGGAGTACCTGGCCTTCCTGCCATGTCACCCTATGAGAGTGGAGACACCCTGTGGGACAGAGCAGGGTAGCAGTGAAGCCCTTCCTCCCTGTGACATCCAGGACAGTGGTCCTCAACCTTCTCAATGCTACACACTTTAACAGTCACTCATGCTGTGCTGATCCCGAGCCACACAGTTATTTTCCTTGTCACCTCATAACTGCAATTTTGCCACTGTTGTAGATCGTATTGTAAATATCTGTGTTTTCCTATGGTCTTAGATGACCCCTCTGCAAGGGCCATTTGACTCTCCAAAGGGGTTGCAACCCACCGGTTGAGAAACACTGACCTAGGGTTCCACCCTCAAGACCCTGTTTAATTCCATCACCCGCAAAGCCTCTGGTCTAGCTCCCACACATGCCAGATTAAATATCCAACACCAGTGGGTGGGGGACCGCCATGGACTCACTCCTGCTATCCCGAGGCAGGAGAACCGGTTCAAAGGACAGCCTGTCCTACCCAATGACACCCTATCTCAAAAGCAAACTTTTCATAGTTGAACTTAAAGGGAGCACATGGGAACCTTATGTTGATCTTGACTAGATTAAGAGCCATCGAGAGGACCAGCAAGATGGGACCTGCAAGATGGCTCAGTAGCAGGGATGGAGACCCAGCTAAATGGCTAAGAGAGCATTGTTCGTCCAGAGAACCCGGGTTCAGTCCCCAGCAACCACATGGCTATTCACAAGTCTGTAACTCTAGTTCCAAGAGATCTGATAGTCTCTTCTAGCCTCCTTGGGCACCCAGCATGCACATGAAACACACAGCCATAGGTGCAGGCAAAACATTAATCATTAATATGTATACAACTTAAAAATAAAAAAAATCAGGGCTGTGGTTAAGAGCACCGACTGCTCTTCCAGAGCTCCTGGGTTCAATTCCCAGCAACCACATGGTGGCTCACAACCATCTGTAATGGGATCTGATGCCTTCTTCTGGTGTATCCGAAGACAGTGACAGTGTACTCATATACATAAAATAAATAAATATATGTTTAAAAAAAAAAAAGAATCAAGCTGGGCGGTGGTGGCACACGCTTTTAGTATCAGCACTCAGGAGGCAGAGGCAGGCGAATTTCTGAGTTTGAGGCCAGCCTGGTCTACAGAGTGAGTTTCAGGACAGCCAGGGCTACACAGAGAAACCCTATCTCGAAAAACCAAGAAAAAAAAAAAAAAAGAATCAGGTATACACTTTTTTTGTTTGTTTTTTGTTTTTGTTTTTTGTTTTTGTTTTTGTTTTTTGTTTTTGTTTTTGTTTTTCGAGACAGGGTTTCTCTATATAGCCCTGGCTGTCCTGGAGCTCACTCTGTAGACCAGGCTGACCTTGAACTCAGAAATCTGCCTGCCTCTGCCTCCTGAGTACTGAGATTAAAGGCGTGCGCCACCACGCCTGGCAGGTATACACTTTCTGAAGCAATTCTTCTTAATATTTATTTTTTTGTTTTTATTTATTTAATTAATTTATTTAATATATGACTATGCTGTTGGTGTCTTCAGACACACCAGAAGAGGGCATCCAACCACCTTACAGATGGTTGTGAGCCACCATGTGGTTTCTGGAAATTGAACTCATGACCTCTGAAGAGCAATTAGTGCTCTTAACCATTGAGCCATCTCTCCAGCCCGGTAGCATACACTTTTAATGCCAGGACTTAGGAGCTAAAAGTAGATGAGTCTCTGAATCGAAGGCCCAGCCTAACCAAGGCTGCCAGGGCTGTACAGAGAAATCCTGTCTCAAAACAAAAACAACAAAAAAACAAAATTGAAAAAGAAAAGACGGCTCAGTACATAAGGGTCACCCAGGCTGACCAGGACTTTTTTTTCCTCAGATGCACACAGTGGAAGAGAGACCAGAGCTCAGCCCCAATTTGTCACTGAGCTCCACAGGGGTACTATAGTCATCTTACACACCCTGCCCCAAATAAATGCATATAATAATGAGTACCTGTTTGTGTGGGCAGAGGAGGTAGAGAGCCATCTTTAATGTGGGCAGAGAGGTAGGGAACCATCCTTAATGTGATCTTCTTCCTCCAAAGGGCAGCCCAGACCTGAAGGAGTCAGGACAAAGCCCATGCCAGCTCATCCCTCACTAACACTGGACCCCAGTTCCTTTGTTCTAGGAAACTCCCATGTCTTTAGTCCAAGAAGGAGGGCTTAGGAGTTTGGGCTCTCAGCCTCTGCATTGCGCAGGCAGCCTGGACCCTGTAAGCAAATCTAAAAGCCAACGTTATCCTCATGATGTATTAAGTTAAACTGTTTTCTAGATTTCCAACACTAGTAATATGAACTTAAAACATTTTATTCATTTTTATTACTTTACTAATTTTATTTATTTATTTATTATTTACTTACTTATAGACAGAGTTTTTTGTTTGTTTGTTTGTTTGTTTTTCGAGACAGGGTTTCTCTGTGTAGCCCTGGCTGTCCTGGAACTCACTCTGTAGACCAGGCTGGCCTCGAACTCAGAAATCCGCCTGCCTCTGCCTCCCGAGTGCTGGGATTAAAGGCGTGCGCCACCACACCGGGCTTTATAGACAGAGTCTTATTGTGTATACTCAGCTGGTCTAGAATGTGCTGTGTGAACCAGGCCAGCCTTTCCTCCATTCCCCCAAGTGCTGGAATTAAAGATGTGTGCACCTCTACACCAAGTTCATTTAATTACTCTGTGTGGGGCTGGATAGATGGCTTAGCGGTTAAGAGCACCGGCTGCTCTTCCAGAGGTCCTGAGTTCAATTCCCACCGACCACAGGATGGCTCACAACCATCTATAATGAGGTCTGATGCCCTCTTCTGGTGTGTCTGAAGGGAGTGATGGTGATGTACTCATATGCATAAAATAAGTAAATCTTTATTTAAAATAAAAAATAATTACTCTGTGCAAGTGTGTGCTTGTGCTTACGTGTGAGTGTATTTGTGTCTTTGCATATCATGTTTGCATGTATGTGTGGGTATAATGTATATTTGTGTTTATCTTTGTGTGTGTGTGTGCGTGTGTGTGCGTGCGCGCGCGCACGCTGCTTTCAGTTCTTTCCTTCCACTATGTGGGCCCTGGAAAACCTAACTCATGTCGCTCAGCTGGGTGCGTGGCAAGCACCTTTACCAGCTGAGCATCTCAATTTTAACTCAGGTCTTTTGTGGGAGCGTTTATATTCAACATGGGGGTGGGCAGGGCATGTGGCCACAATCATTACACTGTACACCTTTGACTAGATACCTGTGGGAAGGTTCACTCATGTTGTGTTACTTACATGAACACCCTCTCATAAGGCCGAAGAAGCCCCGCCCCCTCACCGGTATGTACTGGCCACACACCCCTCTCCACCGATCCTTGGACCCCACCGGCACCAGGTTACACCCACACCCTTCTCAGAACAGTGGGTCAAGTTTCCCTCCCAGGGAGACCACCAAATTTGGATACCTCCTATTCAGACACATTCCCAGTATATCTTGGCCGGAGGGTAAGAGGGCCAATCCAGCCTGAACCAGTTTGGGGTCCATGGGCAAGAAAGCAAAACTATATCCTCAAGTGAACTTTTAGAGAGAACCCCTGCTTGCCACTTTATGCAAAAGTATGCATTCGTTGCATGATTAAAATCAGGTGGATTATGAGAAAGGGATATTGCATAGTAGGTCTCTGATTATAGGACCTAGTAGGACTTGTTGCCAAACGAGACATAAATCTAGCGCTAGGGAGATGGCTCAGTGGTTATGAGCACTGGCTGCTCTTACAGAGTTAGGCTCACAAGCCTCTGTAACTCCTGTCCTAGGGGCTCCATTGCCCTCTTCTGGCCTCTGTCGGTACTGCATGCACGAGGTACTTGGTTATTAAAGAAAACAAAAAGCACCCCTCAGTAACCCTACCACTCAGTCTGTCTCACCCCAAACAGTAACTGAGCCCCTCGAGTATCTTCACCCCTGCCTCTGACCCTGGCAAGGAAGGCACCCCCCCAACCCCCAAAATCAGGACCCACAAGTCACAAAGGAGCTTTATTTATAAATCTCGCTCAGGATGTAGGTTCCATACCTGTAAAACAACTTGTAAAAAACAGAGGCCCTGCTCTGGCGAGAAGTCCTTGTGCTCTGGGGCCTCGAGGGCCGAGGTCCACGGTCACGGTGACCGTAGGGCAGGGTGGCCTCCTCTTCACCAAGCCGGGGTTTGGGTTGGTGCGGACACGGAGGCCACAGATGTCTGCTCCGCTGGGGCCAGCCATCTGCTGTACTCTTCTGGCCATCCATGTCTTGGTCCAGGGTCCAATTCGCTGTTCCCTATCCAGCTGCTCAGGTAGCCATGCCCCCAACACCCGGGGCAGCGGAGCAGGAAGCTGCCACACAGGTCTCACCGTGTGGTACGTCCTCAGGCTTCAGGTTCCAGCTCTCCATCGTCTTGATAAGACCCCAGCTCATCCATCCAGACTAGGAGAAAGAGAGGGGCAGCATCAGGGAGGGGCTCTGCTGTCAGCTTCCTCCTGGGCCTAACCTTCTTCACTTCAGGCCACCATTCCAGTCTCCCATAGCCTAACATCAGGGTCACAGCACTGAAAGGGATCCTCAGTACCTCAGGTCCCCCAACATCTGGGGCCCCTCTGGGGACTGGGGGAGGTATCAAAGTTGGGGTGCTTTCTCAGGACTCCGGGAGATTGTTATGTGTTCCCAGCTTGTAGGACCCTGGTCTAGTCTACTGCTCTTCCCTGTCTTAACCCCCATGGGTAGCATTGATAGCAGGGACATGTATGTGCAGGGCCTGAGGTCCTTGTGAGACCTCTGTCTCTCTTTTCTCATCTTCCCTGGACAGAGGAGGACATTTGGGGCTCAGAGACACTCACGGCAACACCTCTGTGGAACAGGTGAAATTCAGGCTCATGAATTTTGGAAGCATGATGGAGCTAAAAAGTGTGATTCGAGAGACTGTGTGGGCTGACCCCTCGTGCACCCCGTACCCCACAGTTGTCCAGGCTTAAAAGGGACTTCTCCCAGGATTCAGGGGCCTCCTAAGCACTTAGCTTCGGGCTGAAATGTCTGTCACCCCTCAAGTCTGTAGGGAACCTTACAGGAGGGGGTACTGAGGACTGGAGAGAGATACATTCTTGTGGCAAAGCAGAGGGCTGGGTCTCTGATGTCCTGTGTGTCTGCCTAGACATTAGCTATGGAGCTGAGAAGCAACAGGCTGTGCATGCCTTTGCTTCTCCCACCTTGCTGTGCCTGCTGAGGTGGGTCCCTTTCTTTCCCTGGGTTCTATCCTTTCCCTTTCTCTTAAGCAGAGCTACAAATAATACCTACAGCTCAGGGCACTGGAACAAAAACTAACTGAGGTGTGCCTCCATCACGTAGCCTGGCGAGGGGCTCTGGAAAAGGATGCAAAGTTTGATGGTTTGGCCGGGCTTGTCCCCAGAGGGCCCTGTGGGCTGGAAGCTTGTCCCTCCATGTGGTGATGCTGAGAGATGCTAGTTTCTTTAAGAGGGTGGCCTGATGGACTGACAAGGTACCTGGTGTGGCTGCCCTCTGCAGGGACCCAGGGTGCTCCTCTGGGATCTGCAGGGACCCAGGGTGCTCCTCTGGGATCTGCAGGGACCCAGGGTGCTCCTCTGGGATCTGCAGGGACTCAGGGTGCTCCTCTGGGATCTGATATGCTTCTCTCTCTCTTTTTTTTTTTTTTAAGTTCAGGATTTTATTGGTGTTCATCTGTGTCTCGATTTTTGTTTTTTCCCTTGTTCCGGTCAACCCTGCTCACTCCGCTTGACCCCGCTCGCTCCAGCCATCTCCGCTCGCTCCGGCTGGCCTGCTCGCTCTGGCCGTCCCTGTTTGGCTCCGCTCGCTCTGGCCAGCCCCGCTCGCTCTGGTTGGTCTCTCTGGTCCAAGGATTCGTTTTATTATTATTCTTCATAAGTACGCTGTAGCTGACTTCAGACGCACCAGGGGAGGGCGTCAGATCTCATTACGGGTGGTTGTAAGCCACCATGTGGTTGCTGGGATTTTGAACTCATCACCTTCGGAAGAGCAGTCAGGTGCTCTAACACGCTGAGCCATCTCACCAGCTCTGCTTCTCTCTTTAGACTTAAACAGAGTGAGCAAGGGTGGTCTACCCTCCTGCTGATTCCTACCTCTCTCTACCTCCCACCTATTCCTTTTGGGCTCGCTCCCCTGGGATGCCACCCACCCCAATGGGACTCATCTCTACATCAGTTGTTCGCCAGCCTCTGTGAGCCTCAGTTTGCCCATCTGTAGCGGAAGATCTACACTAAGTCTGTTTCCAAGCAGCAGTGAGAAAACCACCCATTTCCTCAGTACAGGCCACCAGCCACAACCAGTCCGTCACTTCCTTCTGCAATCCTTTGGCATTGGGGATAAACAGAGCCCAGGGCCTTGAGCACTCCAGCCCTGAGAAGGAGGCAACCCCTTTTCCAGCATTTATTCTGAGACAGGGTCTGGCTAAGCTGCTGGGGCTTGTCCTGAGCTTACTCTGGAGTTCAGGCAGCCTTGAACTTGTGGCTCTCCTGTGCGAGCCTCCCCAGCAGCTGAGGTTGGAGACCTGGTCCCACCAGGCTTGGCTCAATGCATTTCTACTCAGGGTTCGGCCCACAAGAGAGCAGTCTCTCCTACCAGCTTGCAGGACATCAGGAAGAGACAGACAAGATGCCAGTCTGTGACTCCCCTGTCATACTGTCTGACCAAGGAACATTTCATATCTTCCCTTCCCTCACCTCTGGAAGACCCAAGGACAGCCACAGCCTGGCACGGGTCTGCTTCCCAATCTATCCTGTGATCCAAGCAGCTGCAGCTAACACTATGAAGGATGGGTGGTCCCTGCTGCTGGCAGGGACAGGGCATCCTTCAGTTCCCGTGAGAGACTAAGATGTGGCGTGGGAGCCAACCCAGACCGTCATCCTCCTCCCAGCTGCCGGCAAGGACTGCCCAGACCATTGCTCTATGAACCACATCTTGCCAGTGCTGACGTCATGGCGAAGGGCCCAGAGCAGAATGACCATAGGGTTGACCATACATTAACAGGCTCAGAGGAAGATGGGGACCGGGTTAGGCCATGGCACCGAAAGGATCCCGGGCGCAGTCTCCTGCATAGTGGGGCTGCCTCACCTTGCTTGTTAGAATCCCGGGAAAGCCCCACGCCCGTCGGGGTTGGGGGCGTGATGATGATGTTGGGCACACTCAAGTGCTTGTCGTTCAGCACGGGGGCCTCGTCGTGGTTGTCGCTGCCGCTGCCGCTGCTGACACACATCTTAAAGCCTGAGGGAGACGGGACATGACAGAGAGAGCGTCAGCCCCTCTGGCAGCGCCTGCCAAAGTCACTCAGTCCCTTTGCCTCACTCTGAGAGTGCCCGTACTCCACAAAGGGACACTGCTGTTCTCTCTGCATGGATGGGGAAGATGAGGCTCAGGAAAGGAAGGAGAAAGGTATCTCCAACCTTGCGAAGCTCCGTGAGAGCCCTGAGCTCTGACTGTCCCCAGGGGTATGCATGGGAGAGACCACCCTCAAGTGGCATCTCCTCAGAGTGTTTTCTAGACGCTTCCATGTTGAGTTAGTCTGGGAATGTCCCTTGACGGTTTAATTGAGAGCCCTTCCTTTAACAACTGAGCCATCCCTCCAGCCCCTGGGAATATCCTTTGAATGAGGGCTTTTCAGGGAAGGTTCTGGTCCTTTTTTTTGCACATGTGTGAGACAGGGTCTTCCTGCATGACCCAGGCTGCCCCATTTCAGTGTTCAGGTTGCCTATGGCACCACGTCAGGTTGGAAAGGCTCCGGGTCCCTGATTCAGTGCAGCTGAGCTACAGGTGAGTTGTTACAATCTGCTTGTGGTGATCTGAATGGAAATAGCTCCCACTTGGTTGGTTTATTTGAATCCTTGGTCCTCAGTGGGTGAAACTGCTTGGGAAGGATTAGGAGGTGTGGCCTTATTAGAGGAGGTGTGTCACCAGGGTGGGCTTTGCGCTTTCAAAAGCCCATGCTATTCCTAGTTAGCGCTCTCTCTCTCTCTCACTCTCGCTCTCTCTCTTCCTCCTGCTTATGGGTCAGATGTAAGCCCTCAGCTTCTGCTTCAGCCAGCACCATGCCTGCCTGCTGCTATTCTCCCACCATGATGGTCACAGACTCTAACCCCTGGAACTGTGAGCCCCCAAATTAAATGCTTTCTTTTATAAATAAGCTGCCTTGGTCAGAGTGTTCTGTCACCACAATCGAAAAGGAACTAAGACACTGCTGATCTTTGCCCTGCCTCCCTCCTTTCCTGCCAGCGCCCTCCAGTGGCCACCAGCACCCACTGGCACCCACCAGCATCCACTGGTGCCCACAAGCATCTACTGGGACCCACCAGCACTCACTGGCAGCCAGAACCTCACCCTTCCTTACCTATCACACCTTCAGACCCCAGACCACTGGTCTACCCTCCCCTTCCTGTGTCTACTTCTCTCTCTGTCTTCTCCAAGTCCTCTTTGGGTTTCTTGGCTCCCCCAGCCCCTCTCCCTGACACTGCAGGCAAGCCTGTGAGTCTGATTACACCATGACACCATGTCGCAAGGACAGGTATGAGCAGCCTTTCCCAAGGTCTGTCCCCTGGAACACCTGGCCTCCTGACATGCTCCAGGAAAAAGGGGCTTAATGATCAAATGAGTTTGGGATCCATACAAATGTGTTGACAGAATCCCGTCTACTTTATCTTCCTGCTGGGTAACTTACAACCCTGCCAGTTAAAGGCTCCAAGAAATCCTTCACAAGGAAAAGATTGGGGTTATTTTTCTCATTTTTGAAGCAAGATCTCATTCCAGCCCAGGGTAACCAGGAACTCACTCAGCAGTCAGGTCGCCCACAAATGCAATGTGTTCCTGTTACCCCAACCTTCCTGGAGCTGGGATTGCAGGCTTGAGCTACCACAGAGAGCATGAAAAGCGCCAAGTGCCTGGTGCTCTGAAGAGAGCATCAGATCCCCTGGAACTCAAGGTGCAGGTGCTCGTGAGCCACTCTGTGGGTGCTGGGTACTAAACCTGAGTCCTCTGGAAGATCAATAAGTGTCCTTAACCACGGAGCCATTGTCTCTCCACGCCTAGTGAAAAGGGTTTAATTTGGTCTAATCCAAGGCTTCCCAAACTTAAGATAACCTTAGAGTCCCATCTGGAGAGACACCTCTTTACATCTAGAACCAAGAGTCATGAAGATAATTCTGGAACATGCCGGTCACAGCTACTCCATCTTTCAGCCCAGATTCCAGCCTGTACCTCTGCCCTCTCCTTCAGTGCCATCAGCACACAGCTCCCAGACTGCTCCTGGACTCCAGCTCCCTTTCACACCTTTGAATATGCGGGTGCCCTGCCTGGAACACACTTTCTTCCTTTGCCAGGGAAATGAGCTTCTATCCATCCCTCAAAACCCAGCATAGCATGCTCATCTTTGGAGAAGGTGACTCAGGCTATGAACTCATGACCTCTTTGACCTGTCTGCACTCACGTGTTCCTAGGCACTGAGAGGGTAACTCTTACCTCTGCTTTTGTTAAGGGTAACTACACCTAGAGGTGACCGCCACTTCCTTATTGGTCCCTGTGAGCCCAGCTCAGAGTATGGAACAGAGTAAGGGACTGAGCTTAATTAATGAAAACCTTCAGACACCTTTGAACTTGGCATCCTGTCTTTACCCCAAAGAACACCAGACCAAGGCTGCAGAGAGTGAATGGAGCCCCAGATGAATGTGCATTGTTGGAATGGGCACAGCCATGCCAAGGACCCCGGTACCTCAGATCCACAGAAACGGCAAAGCCCCCCTGGGTCTGAGCAGTGATGTTGATAGCAGCTTCCCTCTCCCAGATGTTTGCAGCTTGGATGTTGCTCCTTACACCCTAGACCTGACACCAAAGCTGGCTAACCCCTCCTCATTATGCTGATCATAAGAAGTGCACCAAGTTTCCCTTCTGTGTTCTGATACCGCAGTACTGCCTTCCCTCAGAGGACACACAGCCTACCTGATTCTGGCTTTTCTGTCTGCCCTTCCTTCATTCTCACCTGGCCTCGGTCAGCTTCCCAGGACCAAGCAGACAGGAGGCAATTAAGGTAAACAAAACAAAACAAAACAAACCCCACAGAGTCCGAACTAGAGAGATGGCTTAGCGGTTGAGAGCACTGATGGTTCTTCCAGAGGTCCTGAGTTCAAATCCCAGCAACCACATGGTAGCCCACAACCATCTGTAATGGGATCTGACACCCTCTTTTGGGATGTCTGAAGACACCGACAGTGTACTCATATACGTAAATTAAACAAATCTTTTTTTTTTAAAGTAGTCATGTAATTCTGAGTCACTTTTTCTAATTTACCCCAGGGAAGCCATGGCCACTGTCAGGATATCCCTGAGCTGTGTTGCTTCAGTCCTGGTGGGGGGGGGGGGAAGGGAAGACTGGAGTGGGGGGACTCCAGAATTTATTCTAAAGAACAGAATGGGCAGAGTGACAGTCCTTGTCCTCCTGTGGGCTGTGTGGGAGGTAAGACACTGTCCCAGGAGAACACCAAGTATTCCAGAGCCTGGAGGCCATGTTTGCTATAGCCTGGGCTTCTGGGGTACACCTTGATCCCAACAATTGAAGGCTGAGGCAGGAGACTCAGGAATCTGAGGCCAGCGAAGAGACACAGGAAGACTGTCTCAAGAAACAAAAGCTAAGCTGGGCGGTGGCATAGAGCTTTAATCCCAGCACTGAGGAGGCAGAGGTGTTCTCTACGAGTTCAAGGCCAGCCTGGTCTACAAAGTGAGTTCCATGTCAGCCAGGGCTACATTGTAAGAACCTATCTTGAAAAAAGACAATAAATAGAACCACACACACACTCATGTGTGCATGCATGCACACACGCTTAATTATTTATTTTTTAGAATTATTTATTTATTTTATGTCTATGAGTACACCGTAGTTATCTTCGGACACACCAGAAGAGAGCATCAGATCCCATTGCAGATGGTTGTGAGCCACCCTGTGGTTGCTGGGAATTGAACTCAGGACCTCTGGAAGAGCAGTCAGTGCTCTTAACCGCTGACCCATCTATCCAGCCCAACACTCAATTATTTTAGCTCTGTCCCAGAAACACAAACAAACAAAAGCCAAAAAGAATTGTTGCTGGAGGCTCTGACCCAGCAGGCCAGGACCACGGAACGCAGGGCAGGATGGACACAGGCAACCAGCCTTGTCTGGCTTCTGTCTCCCGGCTTGCTCTGCCTGCAGGCCTGGGAATGCCCGGAATGTCAGTCTAAAGTAGTGACTGATAAGTCCCAGATGTAGAAACCTCTCTCATCTTCCCTCAGGGCTGAAGGCACAGTGACTGAAATACCGTGCGCCTCAACAGTCTCCTGGTCCCTTAGAAAAGACATTACCGACATTATCAGTCTCCCCAGCAGTGCCCTCAACCTGCAGTGAGCCAGGACAACAGGAGCTACGAGTGTGTCAACACGTCACCCATGGTAAGACAATGCCTATAAGCACCAGTCAGTCACCTCAGCAGTATGTGACCAGTGACCAGCCAAGAGTCACCTTGACCATGGCTGATGAACCATACTCCTACTTGGCCACTTTCATTAATACCCTGTCTTGTCTTTTTGTTTGTTTGCTTGATGGAGACAGGGTCTCACTACATATCCGTGGATTTCCAAACTTTCAATCCTCCTGCCTCAGCCCGCCTCTGTGCTGGGACTGCAGGCATGTGCCACGGTGACATCTTCATGGACAAATCTTGGGATGACACAATCCAACCCACAACAGCACAGGACACTGAGTATCATCACCTGTCAGTACCATGTGTTCATACTTTGTGCACATTGTCACATGGTCACATGGCAGTGACAGGGAGTTGCTGGGCTGGAGAGATAGCTCAGGGGCTAAGAGCACGGACTGATCTTTCAGAGAGGACCTGGGTTTAGTTCAATTCCTACCTCCCAACTGTCTGTAGTCCCAGGATCCAACATCCTCACACAGACATACACACACACACACACACACACATATAAACACACACACACACACACACACACACATATAAACACACACACACACATACACACACACACATATACACACACATACACACACACACACACACACACACACACACGGAGAAAACACCATTGGATGCACACACACACATACACACATACATACACATACAAACACACACATACACACCCACTTATAAATACACAAACACACACACATTGTTGTTGGTGGCAGCGTATGCCTATGCCTTTAATCCAGCACTTAGGAGGCAGAGGTAGGTAGAACTCTGTGAGTTCGAGGCCAGCCTGGTCTACAGAGTGAGTTCCAGGACAGCCAGGGCTATACAGAGAAACCCTGTCTCAGAAAACAAACAAACAAACAAACAAACAAACAAAAAAGTGAGAGATTTACCCCACAATGACAGAGCCCCCGCCCCTACACTAATGCTTGGGCCCCTTCCTCTCCCTGTTCTCCCACCTAATCTGACACAGTAGTGAAGGGTCAGCTTGGGAACAGAGCCGGAAGCTTAAGATGACAGTATCTGGGGCTCAGGGAGCCAGGAGAAAGGTGGAGAGGGAGAGGGAGGATGAAGGAAGAGGAGAAGGCAGGGAAGGAGGAGGGAAGCGGGAGGAGGGAGGAGAGATGGTGGAGAAGAGGGGTTTAAGTAGGGAACAGGGAGGGAGAAGAGATGAGTGGGAAGGAAGGGAGAGGGGAGGGCAGGTCCCTAGGCACATTCTCACAGCCTCACAGCCCCTGGGCAGAAGCAAAGCTCTCAGGAGGATTAAGCAACAGTAAAGATTAAAAAACAAATGCTAGCCACTCTGGGGACCAGAGCTGTCATCTGTCAATTCCCTGCCTGCCTCAGGCTATTAGAAGCTGTTTCCAGGGGAACGAGTGAGGCAGGGCACAGGCTAGGGACCCAGGCTTGGGGTGGGCCTGGAGCCTGTGCAGGAGGTCTTCTGGGGCTGTGCCAAGGGCTGGGCTCTATCCCGCCCCCGCCACCTTGAGCTTTCTTTTCTGTGGTACCTCAGTCTCTATTGTAGGCAAACCAGACTCCACAGATCCAGGCTAATCCACCTTCAGAGAAGCTGAACTCACTGGGGTGATTCACAGTCAGCCAGGATGGGCTAAGCTAAGCTCTGCCCCCTCCTGGATGTGGCTGTGATAACCCCACAGCCGCCTGTGGGAATTCTGAGAGGTTTTTTCTGATGTTGAGTCAGGGCTTCCCATCGCCAAGGCTGGCTTCCTACCCGCAACTCCCAAGTGCCAGGATTGCAGGTGTGCCCCAGCACCCCAGCACACCCAGCTTTCTTCCTCCTGGCTCTTTTGGGGTTTCACCCTGGGAGATTTAACAGTTACCAGGGGGTCTCCATTTCCCTGACGGGCTATCTGTTGAGCTTCCTGGAGATTATAACAGCCAGGGTTGGGAACTCCTGACCTAGGGTGACTATGGAAATGGGTGGCTTGTCTCTCTGAGCCTCAATCTCCCTGGCTATAAAAAACAGAGCTTGGGGGCTGGTGAGATGGCTCAGCAGGTAAGACTGCTCTTCCGAAGGTCCCGAGTTCAAATCCCAGCAACCACATGGTGGCTCACAACCATCCGTAACGAAATCTGATGCCCTCTTCTGGAGTGTCTGAAGACAGCTACAGTGTACTTACAAATAATAAATAAATAAATATTTAAAAAAAAAAAAACAGAGCTTGGTGGCTGGAGAGATGGCTCAGCAGTTAAGAGCACCGACTGCTCTTCCAGAGGACCCGAGTTCAAATCCCAGCAACCACATGGTGGCTCACAACTATCTGTAATGGAATCCGATGCCCTCTTCTGGTGTATCTGAAGACAGCTAACATGTACTCATAGATATAAAATAAATTTAGAAAAATAAAAAATAATTAAAAAAAAAACAGATTATTGAAATGATATGTATGTGAATGACATGTCCTGTAACAACCTATCTTTCCTGTGGGTCTAACCGTTCCTGCTTTGGACCCCATTTCTCATTTCTTGCCCCTAAAGCTCAGGGCCAAGTGAACTCATGCCCATGACCCCACATCTAGCCTCTACCTAGGCTACCCCAGGATCCAAGGTTCCCTTCTCAGCCTTCCCTAGACCTCCCCTCCCAAAAGACTCAAAGTTCTGTCCCTGTGCAGGCATTATGGCTCATGGGCTCCCTCTACTGGCGCTTTATCAAACAGCACTCTGGCTCTATTGGGAGCCCGCCCATTGTCTTCCTCCAACAAAGCAACTTTCACACACAAAAGGCTCCAACCTGCTGAGCCCAGGACCAGGGTGAGCCAGTCGGAAAGCTGAAAGTCAATCTACCTAGGCAGTGGCCTCAACTGTTTCAGCCTGTTCTCTCTCCTGCTGGGGATACATAATGATCCCACAGAGGGGCTAGACCCGCTGTTCTCAACCTGTGCAACCCCCATAAACATAGGGGGCCGCCTAAGACCATTGGAAAACACAGATATTTTTACATTACAATTCCTAGCAGTAGCAAAATCATAGCTATGAAGTAGTAACAAAATGGTTGCCGCTTGGTTTATGGTTCTATGTGTGTGTGAAGGGGGGGGGGGAGTTTCACCACGACGTATTAAAAGACTTGCAGCTTTAGGGAGGTTGGGAAACCACTGGGCTACACTACCTGTCATTAATTCTATCATCTCAGGTCACTCTGGTGACCTTTTAATGCACCTCCCAGGAATACCAGCTGCCACAAACGCCAGCCGGCTCAATTTTAGCATTTCCTTAACAATCCAACCAATAAGCCGGGCATAGTGGTGCACGCCTTTAATCCCAGCACTTGGGAGGCAGAGGCAGGCGAATTTCTGAGTTCAAGGCCAGCCTGGTCTACAGAGTGAGTTCCAGGACAGCCAAGGCTACACAGAGAAATCCTGTCTCGAAAAAACAACAACAACAAAACAAAACAAAAAAACCAATCCAACCAATAAGAGGCACCTGGTATGAAGAGCACCCACGTGCCCGGCAGGGTCTCTACTTTCTCTGCATACAGCTGGGGTGGGGGCTAGCTGGCAGGTTAGCTTAGCAGATAGAGCTTGCCCGGCATACACAGAGTCTTGGGTTCCATACCCAGCACCTGGTGGTGCGCGCCTACACTCAGAGGGATCAGGCTCAGCATGGCACTCGTGAGATACCTTCTTCTCTCTTGTTGGATGGCCATGGACTTGGAAACGAAGCCCGTCTTGGCCAGGGCTGCCTACTTGTTGTATCAGGCTTCTGTGACCCACTTCTGGGTAAAGGAACAAGCCCAGCCTTGGCCCCGGAGGAGCTCCGACTCCGACAACAGGCATTTCTTGTGCATCCACTGGGTACCAGGCAGTGCACCAGGCGCTGGGCACGAAACTGAGATCTAAATGACCCCGCAGATGTTTTTTTGCCTGCTCCCTGAGCCTGCCCTGCCTCCTGCTCCAGGTTCCAGCAACAGAAACAGAGTGAGACATGTTGTTTCTCTATCAGAGGTAGCTAGCCAATATTCCACAAACCTCCCCAACCTCCCCGACCTCCTGCCTGTTTTTCCCAAGCCTGCATGTTCCCCAAGCCCTGTCACATGCTTCCTCTTTGTACCAGTTGGGTAATCATGCCAGGCCCTGCCTACATCGGAATAAAAGCAACCAACGAGCTTCTGTCCTGGGTGTGTGTGCTCCCTTTACACTCTTTATACAAAAACAAACAAACAAAAAACAAACAAACAAACAAAAACAACTGCCATCTCTTTGGGGGGCTCTGAGATCACTCTTCCCAGCAAGGGAACCACAAAGATTACAGGGTCTGTGTGGTCACAGGACAGACCCCATTTGAACACTTCGCTAGGAGGAGCCACCACACTGAGATACAGTGGGGTCACATGGGTCTGATGTTGGCTCCTAGAGACACAGGCATGAGTCTGGCTTGGTCACAAGAGGAACAGTGCGGTCACATGGGTCTGATGTTGGCTCCTGGAGGCATAGGCATGAGTCTGGCTTGGTCACAAGAGGGACAAGGACAAACAACAGTCTATGGGTGGCTTGAGGGGGCCAACCAAAGCAGCAGAAGGGACAGAGAAAGGCCCTGGGGCAGGAACCAGGGGCTGAGCAGAGAATGCTAAGACTCTCTCATGAGGACCTCTAGCCACTGTTCACTTTCCTTCTGTTTATAACACCAACCATCGGGGAGGCCTAGTGTCACTACAGATGTGGTGACGGCTGATGGCTCTGGCCATTTTTACCTCTTCACAGAGGCTTGGGCCCAACAGAGATGGTTTAAAATCTCTTTTCAATTAAGGGAAAAGCTCCTGCTTGCATCAGGGGCCTGCGGCTGGAGCTTGCACTGGGAGGAGCCTGTGAAGAGGCTGAGAGAGTTCAGGCTAAGGGCTGACCTCCTGCCTGCACACACCCCCATACATTCCTGTTGCCCTGCAGGACTCTCAGGGAAGGCTCCTGGGGTCTCAGCTGTGTGAGAGAGCTCACAGGGTCCAGCCCTGGCACTGAACAGCTCTGATCCTTTCTCTTGGCCTCTCAACCCTAAACTGGACATAGGAGGGTGACCGTAAGAGCTTAGTCACGGGAAACAAAAAAAGCTGGACTCAGGGTACACGTCTGACATCTCTGAGTTAACAGTGTGCACTCGATGTTCGTCTGAGTGAGGCAGGAGGATGGTCCTGTCTCATTTCATGTGTTTATTTCTTGAGATAAGGCTTTGCTCTGCTGTGTGGGCCTTGAACTCTGGATCCTCCTGCCTCAGCCTCCTGCCTGCTGACAGTGTGTGCATCACAGCATCCTGTGGGGCTTGTGTTTCTCTGACATCTGGCACTTTCTCATTGTGGGACACACGTATTCTCACACACACACACACACACACACACACACACACACCAACCTCGGTTGAGAATCACAGGTGTAATCTGTATAATTCCAGCATTTGGGAGGCTGAGGCTAATGGCTGGTGATTGAATTTTAGGCTATCTTAGGCTAATTTAGGCTAGTTAAGTTCCAGGCTAGCCTGGACTATACAGTAGATTATGCTTCAAGAAAACTGATCACTGAGCAGTGGTGGCCCACGCCTTTAATCCCAGCACTCGGGAGGCAGAGGCAGGCAGATTTCTGAGTTCGAGGCCAGCCTGGTCTACAGGGTGAGTTCCAGGATAGCCAGGGCTACACAGAGAAACCCTGTATTGAAAAGAAAAAAAAGGGAGGCAGAGGCAGGCGGATTTCTGAGTTCGAGGCCAGCCTGGTCTACAGAGTGAGTTCCAGGACAGCCACGGCTATACAGAGAAACCCTGTCTCAAAAAACCAAAAAAGAAAAGAAAAGAAAAAAAAGAAAGAAAAGAAAGAAAAGAAAGAAAATTGATGCATGTGTAGGTATTTGTGTGTGTGTATGTATGTTGGTGTGTGCACATTCATATGCAATTGCTCTTGATAATGGCCCAGAATGTGTTTGTGGCCTGGAGCAGGTACCTTGATAGCTGTTGGTTTTCTTTCTTTCTTTCTTTCTTTTTTTTTTCGAGACAGGGTTTCTCTGTGTAGCTCTGGCTGTCCTGAAACTCACTTTGTAGACCAGGCTGGCCTTGAACTCAGAAATCCGCCTGCCTCTGCCTCCTGAGTGCTGGGATTAAAGGTGTGCACCACCATGCCTGGCCAGTTTCCTGACTTTGCCACAGCCCATCACACTCTATGAAGGCTGGAGCCACATAAGGGGTTACAGCACCCCTCCCCCAACACACCCCAGGGGCCCCTATTGCCTCCAGGGTACCCACCACTGCCACTTGCTGTGTGTTGTGAGGAAGTTCCCTGCTCTCTCTGGGAAGGAAGCAAGACTCAGAGCCCTCAAGAAGCTGAGGCAGAGGAGAAAAAAGAAAAGAAAAGCAGAGTTCCCCCCAAGAAGGCATTTTCCACCATCAAATTGGCCAAATGAGAAAGAGAGATGTCTATCAGTACCTTCTGTCTGCCATGTGGTGTACGGGGGTGGGAAGCACCAGGTTCAACTGCCAGGAGTCACTTGACAAAGCTCTGAAGCTGTCATGGACAGACGAAGGCCCAAGACACACTATGTACATGCCCCAAGCTGCCACGGAATACAGAGAGAGCACTCTTGTTTCTCTGTGCGGTTCCCGCTGTTCTCAAACTAGCCCTGCGCAGCCAACGGCCTCTGCCTCTGAGTGCTGGCATTAAGGGCCTGTGCCACCACGCCTGGCCAAGAGGATTCTTCTAAAAGGGGGAGTGCAGGGAATGGCTGGCCTGCCTCTTGACCTTGCTTGTGTCTGGACAGATAAACAGCCAGTGTGGTGCTGACTTCTGACTTGAGGGGCTTCATGCTGGGGGTGGGGAGGGTCCTCACTTAGCGGGTTCCAGCTTGGCAGGGTGGGGGCTGCATGGGCGATTACGGAGGGCATCTACTCCCTGCTACTGGGGCAGTTGCCCTAATTTCTGAGGGCATTGGGCGCTGCTGAGGCTTAGCTTAAGCACTGGCGAGAAGGGTTAAGTCCTAGAGTGGGGCAGGGAGCTGGACTTTGCCCTGGGGCATAATGGGATGGGGTTAGATCAATTGATCGTCATGTATTCCCCAAGTTTCAAACATGCTTTCGAGATCACCGCACTCATAGATTAGCCTGGGATGGAGCTGCCTGGGCAGGCTCTGTACAGAAGGTTCCAGAAGGAGATCTGGATCAGTCTTCAGGTTTCTGTGCTGACCACCCTGGGTGGACTAGAACATTCTATATAGCTACAGATGGCCTTGAACTTCTGATCTTCCTGCCTCCACCTGCTGAATGCTGAAATTGTCAACTGACCTACATCCTTCTTTTTTTTCTTTTAAAGATTTATTTATAATTAAGTACACTGTAGCTGTTTTCAGACACTCCAGGAGAGGGCATCAGATTTCATTACGGATGGTTGTGAGCCACCATGTGGTTGCTGGGATTTGAACTCAGACCTTTGGAAGAGCATTCGGCGCTCTTAACTGCTGAGCCATCTTGCCAGCCCCCCCCTTTTTTTTCTGACCTACATCCTTAACATCAGTCTTTTTATAGAAAAATATATGTATATATATACATATAAACATATACATACATGTATAAACATATATACATATAAACAAATACATATACATTTTATAAACACATACACATACACCAGGCAGGTCTTGAACTTACAAACCTGTCTCTCTGCCTCCTGAATGCTGCTGGGATTAAAGACATGAGCCGCCACCCAGCCATACACATATACATACATAATACACATATAAACATGTACAAACACATAGAAACATATACATACACATACATGCACATATAATTTGCATTCGGAGGACTTTGGCTGTGTTGCCTGCTTTGGAAGATGTGTACCCCGGTTTGCCATTGTCTGGAAATCAAAAGCTTTTTAGCCTAGAGCATTGGCTATTTTCTGTTTGTAGCACACTATACTAAACCTATAAATCAAATCTACATAGATTACGTGTATAAAAGCTACATATCCATACACGTATAATTACACATTATTGTTTATAGTGGGGGATTAAGAATAGTTGGGACACAGCACACAACACTAGGCCCATCTGCTGGGAAGCCAGGCAGGCGGCAGCAGACCCCCAAGACACTCTGCATGGCTCTCCTGTTTGACAAGCTTTGCATCCCTGGGTTAGAAAGTTCTGAGTGGGGGTACTAACTATCTGGGGATCCCTTGAGAAGAAAGAAAGAAAGAAAGAAAGAAAGAAAGAAAGAAAGAAAGAAAGAAGAGAAGAGAAGAGAAGAGAAGAGAAGAGAAGAGAAGAGAAGAGAAGAGGGCAGGAGAAATGGGAGGTGCTTTGTTGAATTTGCCTACCCACAACAGCTCAGTGCACTGGTCTTGTCAGGTCTTGGGGCCTAAATGCTAGCCTAGGCGGCCCGACCCGACCCGTGCTGTGCTGGCTGGCGGTCTTGAGGGGATTTAATCCGTAGGCCATGGTTAGGGGTAGGGCTGGGGCTGGGGCTGGCTCTCCCTCTTCCTTTCCTCTTCTAGAGCCTTAGTCTGGCTTTCAGAGCTAAGAGGCTTAGCTCTGAGGGAGGCCCCCTCCAAAAGCTGAGGAGAGGCGTGGCCTGCCTGTCAGTCCCGCCATGCAGACTCAGACTGGCCAGAACTCTCTCTGGAGGCCACACTCCTCTCTCCTGTTCCCTAGGACAGCGGTTCTCAACCTTCCTAATGCTGTGACCCTTTAACATAGATTCTCATGCTGTGGTGATCCACAGCCATAAAATTATTCTTGGTGCCGCTCCAGAACTAGAATCTAGCTACTGTTATAAATTCTAATGAAAATGTCTGTTTTCTGATGATTTTATGTGACCCCCCCCAAGGGGTCACAACCTACAGATTGTGAAGTGTTGCCTTAGGAGCTGTGACAACGGAGATATGGTCCTCCTCACCCTCTTCCTTCTGAGCTCCCGGGAGGTCACAGACTGGCTGACCGACTTTGGATAGATGGACTGGGCTCCATTCATCAGCTACTTGGGCCGACATTTTTTCTCCTCCATCAGGGGCCAAGTGTCCTGAGGCTTGTTTAACAAATGACCACAAACAGTGTGACTGAAACAGTGGGACTTTATGTCCCACTTTATGGCTCTGGAGGCCACCAGACCGCAACGAAGGTGGTATTGGGACCAGCAACTAGGGAGGCTTAGGGGCGGCTCTTTCCTGCCTCTCCTGGTTCCAAGTGGCCCGGCTCCCACTTCTGCAGTCTCTGCTGCAGCTTCTCGTGGCCATCTTTCCCGTCCCTCTGCCACGCAGATGGCAGTCACTGGGTTTAGAGTGCAGAGAGTGCCCCTCGAATCTAGTGTGAGCTCGTCAAAGACCCTCAGCTGATACACCTGCAAGGACCGAACTTGCTGGCCTCCTGGCCTTTAATGTCTCCAGTCCTTGGGAGTGGGAAGCTGGTGAGAAGGGACTGTGGCTGTTCTTACAGAGGACCTGAGAGAGGACCTGAGGCCGCCATTGGGTTCCCAGCGCCCTCATCAGATAGCTCACAATCACCTGGAGCTCAAGCTCCAGGGGATCTGACACCCTCTTCTGGCCTCACTTGAACCCATACATATACACACACATGCGCGCACGTGCACACACACACACACATATTGAGAATAAATGAGTCTATGCTCTTCCAGAGGTCCTGAGTTCAAATCCCAGCAACCATATGGTGACTCACAACCATCCGTAATGAGATTGGATGCCCTATTCTGGTGTGTCTGAAGACAGCAACAGTGTACTTATGTATAATAAATAAATAAATAAACAAATAAACAAACAAACAAATAAAAATAGATGAGTCTTTTAAAAAGAAATATATTATCTTTTAAAAGAACATTTAAGCCGGGCGTGGTGGCACACGCCTTTAATCCCAGCACTCAGGAGGCAGAGGCAGGCCGATTTCTGAGTTTGAGGCCAGCCTGTCTACAAAGTGAGTTCCAGGACAGCCAAGGCTATATAGAGAAACCCTGTTTCGAAAAACCAAAAAAAAAAAAAAAAAAAAAGAACATTTAACCGTCTCTGTCATGCAGTCGGTTAGTGAGCGAGTTAGGCTGTTAACTGAAAGGTTGGTGGTTTGAGCCCACCCAAGGAGTAGTTTTTTGGGGTTTTAAAATTTTGTTTTGGTTTTGTTTTTTTTGTATGTTTGTTTGTTTTCCAGACAAGGTTTCTCTGTGTAGCCCTGGCTACACACCTAAGGACCTCAGGGCAGGCTAAGTCTAACACACCCAAAGCACACAATGAAAACTGTACACAGGTGCGGCCCAAAAGGGTTCTTTTCAAAGTTCCTGCCCCAGGGACCCTTGGTGCAATGTGGTCTTTAGGCTTGTGGTAAAGTGGGATGGAGGTGTGTCCTGTGGGAGAATTGGTCTGTGTCCTGGGGTTGAACTATCTCAGACATCCTGATACAACCTGATACAGCCTGATACAGGCTCATTTGGGTGGGAGAAAAATAAAACACGCCCCATCCCGCTGACTACAGGTCTACTGCTTTTTGTTTTTTTTTTATTAGGGTGACAGTACAGCCCAGACTGGCCTGGGACTCACTATGTTGCCCAAGCTGGCTATAAACTTGCAGAAATCCTCCTGCCTCAGCCTCACATGTATATGCCTTTTAAGATCTTAAGTATCCCATAAGGTCTATGTGTCACGGTCCTGGTCCCCAGAGTTATGTCATTGAGGATGCTCTTGAGGGATATACCAAGACCCTGACCTCTGGCCCAACCTTTCTTTCTTTTTTTAATCAAGATTTATTTATTTTATGTATGAGTACACTGTAGCTGTACAGATGGTTGTGAGCTTTCATTTGGTTGTTGGGAATTGAATTTAGGACCTCTGCTTGCTCAGTCCCTGCTTACTCCAGCCCAAAGACTTATTTATTATTATAAATAAGTACACTGTAGCTGTCTTCTGACACACCAGAAGAGGGCATCAGATCTCATTACAAGTGGTTGTGAGCATGTGGTTGCTGGGATTTGAACTCAGGACCTTCGGAAAAGCAGTCAGTGCTCTTACCCACTGAGCCATCTTGCCAGTCCATGGCCCAACCTTTCTAATTTCCTAACTGTTATGACATCAACATCTCATTCTTAACTCTCCTCAAACACAATCATACCTGGTTGTTCCCACAAGCCCAAGGTAACCGTGGATGGAACAACGTGAGCCACAATAAACCTATCGTCTTTGTAAGTTGTTTATCTCAGGTGTTTTGTGGCAGTAACGCGAAGCTGACTAAAAATCCACACTACTGAATGTCATCTAATCCTTCGACAAAGAGGCACATGCCACAACATGCTGAGCGGGGGAAACTGTAATCTGTAATGCCCAGTGAACACAGCCAGGCAAAAGAGTGTGACAATGACCTGTGAGAAGCTCTTAGAAGCCTGAGGTTCGCGCGTACAAGGCATCAGAGTTGTTGCCAATGTAGAGATGTCCCGGCAGGGGACAGTGTCTCACAGTGGCATTCTATAACAAACTCTGCACTCACGGGTCATCAGGGCGAAGGTTATGACTATTCAGCATGGTTACAGAAAAGTGACATCACAGGCAGGCTTTGCTCTGGGCGCAGTAGAGAGGAGGAGGACTCACAGCCATGGTGAGTGGAAGAGCCATCAACATAACGGGGAGGGGCCCACAGCCGTGGTGAGGCTAAGACTCACAGCCACAGCAAAAGAAGGGTCCACTGAGCCGGGCGTGGTGGCGCACGCCTTTAATCCCAGCACTCGGGAGGCAGAGGCAGGTGGATTTCTGAGTTCGAAGCCAGCCTGGTCTACAGAGTGAGTGCCAGGACAGCCAGGGCTATACAGAGAAACCCTGTCTTGAAAAACAAAAACAAAAACAAAAAACAAAAACAAAAAAAAAAGAAGGGTCCACTTAGACTTTAACTCTCCTGACACCAGCTGTCCCAAGTTCAGCCATTTCCACAAGTGGGTACTCATTCACCTGCTCCCGTAAGCCTGGGGTCCCGGAAACAGGCAGCCATAGAGTGCAGTAAGGCCTCCTCCAACATCTGGACCATATTGCAAGCCTCGCGGGTACTCCTGTTGCTAGCAGTCCAGGTGGAGCTGTCAGTCAAGATGCCCCCTCCCAGGCCAAGGCAGGAGACCTCAGTTGGGCCAAAGGGGGGCTGTCGTAAATCTGCCCCGCCCCCCCAACACAAAGAACTAGCCAAGCTGACCTTTTGCCCACACGATGACAGGCATCCAGAGTGCCCGGGAAGACAACTCCCAGAGCCACGCCTGGCTTCCCCTCACCAGGTACCTTCTTTTCCTGGACTTTTCCCTCTAAGGAAGAAGTTGAAGCCCTGGGGTACTGACCTCTGGTGAAGGAGGGACTGGAGAGGGTCAGAAGTAGAGCCAGCATTTATAACATCCCTACTGTATACACGGACTGCCTTAACGCTTAGCCCGTCAGTCCAGGCCAGCACCCCAGGCCTCTGGGTCTCCCTGTACTATCTCCACCCACCCCAGCCTCCCTCTCTGCTGACTCCCTCTATCCCCAATAGTCTGCCTTACCTTTCAGACAGGAGGGCTTCAGCCCCATGGCGTCGCCTCTGCGGGCCTGTGAAGAGAGGAGAGGACTTAGAGAGGCCCGGGGAATGGCACTGTACCGGCCAATGTGGCCAGGCCCCTACTTGGCCAGCTGGGCACACAACAGGAATGGGTGCTGAAACAAGCTGGCTGTGAGGTCATAGTGCCTGCTGACCACATCTGGGCTGAATATTGTGCCGGGGCAGAGGGCTGCTGTCCAGGTGAGGCTGGTCAGGTTTAAGGGTGTAGAAGCAACAGTTGTAAGGGCCGCAGAAGGTGGGGCCCGGTGACACCTAACATGGCAGGGAATCTTTCCATTACCACAACCCCTGACCTGCTGATTTTCAGGGTTTCTAGTCATTGACCTGTCTGGGGATTGAACCGGGGACCTTGTTCATAGCAGGCATAGCTATGAACTGATTGAACTATACCAGGCTGTGTCCCTAGTCCATGGAGAATTAGAAAAGTTCTCACCCACATTCTCCTGATCTTCCTACCATGCTTTCCTTGGAACTCAAGGAACTGATCAATATGAGCAGGAGGTGGGAGAGGGGGAGTCTTCACTCCACCTTCTAGGTACTGTTGACACCTTCTTTTGCAAGGCTAACCAGCTTCCTGGGAGCCACAGAGCCTGGGATCTGGGGTCAGCCTCAGCCCACAGGACTTAGCAGACCTGATATAGGAGAATCAGGGTTCTGGGCCTGGCTGGGTGGGCTAGGGTATGAAGGGTGTTATAACCTTCCCCAAAGTGGGTCACTTTAGTGGCCAGCAGCATGGTGTTGTGTGGACCCAGAGAGAAGCTCCTTAACACTCAGGAAATGAACAATGTGGAAGTCTCAGGAAGTACCTGAAACCCACTAGATTCCCAAGGTCCCTCCTTCCCCCAGGACATATAAGTGATAAGGACTGCTTTGTACCAGGCTCAGGGGCTTGCAGAGAGGCTGCAAGTGATGTAGAGAGTTCAGGGTCCCAGCTTTCTTTCTTCCTTTCTTTTTTTCTTTTTTTTTTTTTTAGAAATTTTATTTTATTTATTATATGTAAGTACACTGTAGCTGTCTTCTTCAGGCATTCCAGAAGAGGGCGCCAGATCTCATTAAGGATGGTTGTGAGCCACCATGTGGTTGCTGGGATTTGAACTTATCACCTTCGGAAGAGCAGTCGGGTACTCTTACCCGCTGAGCCATCTCACCAGCCCTCTTCCTTTCTTTCTTTCTTTTTATTTATTTATTTATATATATATATATATATATTTTTTTTTTTTTTCCTTGTTCCGGTCAACCCTGCTCGATCTGGTCTGCCCCGCTCGCTTAGCGGCCCCACTCACTCCGGTTGGTCTCACTTGCTCAGTCCCTGCTCTCTCCGGTCCAAAGATTCATTTATTATTATTCATAAGTACACTATAGCTGACTTCAGACGCACCAGAGGAGGGCGTCAGATCTCATTACAGGTGGTTGCTGGGATTTGAACTCATTACCTTCGGAAGAGCAGTCTGGTGCTCTTACCAGCTGAGCCATCTCACCAGCCCATATTTTTGGTGTTTTGAGACAGGGTTTCTCTATGTAGCCTTGGCTGTCCTGGAACTCACTCTGTAGACCAGGCTGGCCTCAAACTCAGAAATCCGCCTGCCTCTGCCTCCCAAGTGCTGGAATTAAAGGTGTGTGCCACCACGCCCAGCTACGTCCCAGCTTTTAAGAGCTGACACCCATGCTGGGGTGGGCTTTGTTGATACAGCTCCCTGCCAGGCTCATGTGAGTCACCCCGGTACACACTCACAGGTTCTCCAAGTCAGACTCTGGAGCAATTGCTGTTCAGTTAACACAGGCAGACAGGACGCTTGGCTCTGCCATGTTCAAACCGACAGGAGACACCTTCCACAGCGGCAGGGTGGGTGGAACAGGGTATCTTAAAAATGGGGCTCTGCCAACAAGTGGGGAGAGTTGTGAAGGTGGCGCCCCTAAGGGGATGTGAGAGCAGAGGAGGGCTTGCCTGGCAGGCAGGAAGCCTGGTAGTGCACTGCCTGTAAGCCCAGCAGCTCTGGATCCTCCTAAGCCCCGCTTGCCAGTCACCTCAGCAAGGGTTCATTCACTTCAGGGGAGGGGGGTACACGGTGCACACTCCCACTTTGGAGCCTGGCTCCTCCTGTTCTGTCAGTTGGGAGTTGGTCTCAGCCACCCCACAGAGCACAGAACAGTGAGGGTGTTGAAGTCTTTGTCATGCCTGGAATGTGCCAGAAAAGGAGTCAAGGTGGTGGTGGTGGTGGTGGTGGTGTTAAGGAAGAAGAACTGGGGGGGGGGCAGGGGAGGGAGCAGTTAAAGTGCCCACAATGCAACCGTGAGGAGCAGGGTTTGGATCCCACCAGACTCAGAGCACAGGCTGGGGATTCTTGGAGCCAGCTGGCAAGCACATCTGTGAGCTCTGGCTTTGATTGATTCATCCTGCCTTGATGAATGAGGCTGAAGAACAATGGATGACTCTTGACATCAACCTCAGGTGTCCATGTGCCCGTACATGTGTCTATGCATTCCCCCCACCCCCGCCACATGTCTGCCCACACACAAACAAAAGCACGCATATACACACACATGACAAAAATGGAAAAGGAAAAAAAAAACTGTCTTAGGTGGGTAGCATGGATACAATGGTAATGCCTCTGATTCAGGTCATGGCATCATTATTCTGTGAGTGACATTTTTTTTTTCCAAGACAGGGTTTCTCTGTGTAGCCCTGGCTGTCCTGGAACTCACTCTGTAGACCAGGCTGGCCTCGAACTCAGAAATTTGCCTGCCTCTGCCTCCCGAGTGCTGGGATTAAAGGCGTGCACCACCAGTGCCCAGTGTGAGGGACAATCT
Organism: Mus minutoides; assembly: GCA_902729485.2. Classification (NCBI taxonomy): domain Eukaryota; kingdom Metazoa; phylum Chordata; class Mammalia; order Rodentia; family Muridae; genus Mus; species Mus minutoides. The sequence goes on along the minus strand of LR749510.1, from coordinate 724,150 downwards.
TGTTGGCAGGAAATGCATGCCAAGCCCGGCATGGTTGCCGCACCCTGTAAGCCCACAGGCTCTATAAGGAATTCAGCGCTAGCACCAGCTACATAGGGAGCTTGAGGCCTGAGTGGGCCAAGTGAGACCTGTCTCAAGAGAACTCCCTCCTTCTCCTACTGAGGTGTGGGGTCAAAGGTCATCCATCCCTCGGCCTGTTCTCAGTTCAGCTAGTACAGTGGCAGCAAGCAAGCAGAGGGAAGGGGCAGGCTGCAGGTTGTCCTGAAGAACAGGAGGGGACCTGGGCATGAAGTCTCTCGCTTTACACCTTTGCAGGGTGAAGAGCTTCCCTTTAGAGAAACTGGGCTCTGTTTATAGTCCCTTCAGGACAATGGGCTTGGAGACATAAAACCTCATCACCAAATGGTCCCCAGATCCTCCCCAATGACAAGCAGGCAGACCCACTTCCTCTTGCAGGGTCTAGTCCCCCCTAAGCAGGGGTGATGGAGGGATGGCTCACCCACTGTACTGCACAAGACGCAGCCAAGGCTCTGAGAAGAACCTCAAAAAAAGGGCAGCGAGGGCTTCTCTGAGCCTTGCCGACTAATTACAGCAGAAGTCACTTCGCCACCTGGCTTCCACAGGTTTGCAACACACAGAAAAAGAAAAGTCCGACGTCATCATGATGTGCACCTGCTTTAGAAGGCAGGCTCCGGGCTGTGTCTGGGGGGAGGGGAGATTGTGTTTGGGGGGAGATTGGGCTCCAGGGCCACACAAATCCAGAGCTGTTGAGGGATGAAGTGTCAGTCTCTGGGCTGAAGGTAGGATGCCTGGGTCCCGTGTGGAAAATGTACATCCTGTGCGCTTCAGTATGAAGCTGCAGTTAGCCTGAGATAGACCCTCTTTTGGTTCCTCCTATGGAAACTTGGCTACATTAGCCATAGTCCTGAGGGCGGTATCAGCTGTCGTGAGTGGAAGACTGAATAGCAGGCGGTTAGGCTGGGAGCACCCCTCACCGTGGTCTCTGCCCAGTGCCCTCTGCCAGCCAAGAGAGCTTGACTCACAGTGGCACTTTGCCCCACCTGCTTAACAAAGCCGTCCATTAAGAACCAGGCTGGGCAGGAGCAGTCAGAATGGAGGAATGCGGCTATTTGCTAGGTGTGTGGACTGGAGAGGCTGGGGGAGGCAAGGAAGGGCAACCTGGTCTGGTAACTGATTCCCAAGCTCCCACACGGAGCTGCTTCCGGCTGGGCACACCCCCTCTGGGTTTCTTCCTTCTTTAGGAAAGTCACTTGATTTGTGAGGCAGGATTAGAATTCCTTCAATTCTAACTCGGGAAGCACGGCACCGTGCTGAGAATAGATGCTCGTTTTGGGGTACCTCCCCTCAAGGCCAGACAGCCAACCTGAGAGTCTTGGGGAAGCTAGAGAGGCCAACAGTCACGGAAACCCCACCCAAGACCCCACCCAGGGCTAACCTTGGCTTCCCACCAGCCTGCTGCCTGCTCTGGGCCACTTGGGGATATCTATGCTCCACTTTGCCGCTTACATTCCATTAAAAACATCTGCTAAACAATAAAGCTCCCCCTCCCAGCTTAACAAAGTATAACAGTGCAACAAAGTGTCCATATGTTTTCTATAATAGTGAGGCTTGAACTTGGGAGGGTGGGATGGTGTGAGGAGAAGATGGGTGGGTCAGTGGCTAAGAGCATTTATTTCTCTTCCAGAGGGCCAGGATTCTGTTCCCAGCACCCCATGGTGGCTCACAACCACCTGTAACTCCATCTCCATGGGCTCCAAGGCCCTCAAAGGGTACCAGGCATGTGCAGGGGGCAGACATACATGCCAGCAAAGCAATCATACACATAAAATGAAATTAAACAGTTTTCCTTTTCTGAATGATTGAGCCCAGGGACAGGGGGAAGGATACTGTGACTTTGGTGGCTACTAGTGGGAGACCATGGCTGTGTGGGGCCTGGGAGATTGACACGCAAAGTGGATTTCTCTTGAGTGGGCTATCACCTATTAGTCTCTATGGTGGGCTTATTTCCCATGATTTTACAGGCCTGGCCTAGCTTCCCCCTCCTAACCCCCAAGATGAGAGCCATTTCCTGCTGCCTTAGGGCTAACACCTGGACTTATCAACCTTCCTGCCTCAGTTTCCCACCTCTAAAATGGGGACAAGAGGCAACTTTGGTTAGAGGGTTGTGTGAGTGTGAAGACAGCCAGCTCAGGAGCAGGTCTGGCACAGGCCAACTGCTGGCTAAGCACTCAGCCCAGGAGGACGAGTTACTTTGTAAGTCTCCTGAGTGACCTACACCTCCCTAGGGGACGCACACTCCAGCCTGGTGTGTGCCCACCAGCTGAGGCCTTCCAGGGACAGATTAGACACAGCTTTCCACAGCCTTGGGACTGGCGGAGGGATTAAGTCTTTCCATAAATACACAGCCTTTCTCCTGTGCAGAGGACCCGGACCTGAGGGAGGGGGCACCAGGACCGGGACCAGGCTACATTGTGTCCTGACTAGGAAAGGGATCTGGATAGGCAAGAGGTGCTTTCAGCTGCTAGCACAACCAGAGAAGTGTCTCAGGCTGGAGAGAGACATCAGAGTCTGCCACACAGGAGAAGCCGTCTGGGACTCAGTTTCCTTGTCTGTAAAACAGGGCGTGTTCTAACATTTCTCTACTCTCTCGGGAACGACTCCTACATTGCGCTGCACTGTTCTCTTTGCAAAGGCCAGAAGTCCTTCCTGCCCTCAGAGTCCCCAAGGGGAGCTGCGGGTCCTCTTTTTAATAAGCGCCCTCCCCAGATCTGCCAGGGCCAGCCCTGCCAAGAGAAGTGCCTGCTTCGAGCGGGTCGCCCTTTGCGGTCGCGAAGCTGCTTTGATGTACTGGGCGCCCCTAAGCGAGGCAGCTCATCAATAATACATTGGAAACACTTGGTGGAGGGAAGCGGTTCCTCTCGAGGCCTCCTGTCCCCACCTTGCCCGACTGCTCGGCAACCTGACAACCCAGCCGGGTGCAAAGAGGGGCCTGAGGCTGCCACGCGCGGGACACGCCCCCGCCCGATGTCAGACACGCGGCCAGAGGAGGCCGAGCTGATCAGCGAAGTCTGCAGGAAGTTGTGGGACGCCAGGGTCCAAAGGGTCCCTCATCACTCTGGAGTCCCCACCACCTTGGGGGTCTCCACAGGCCACCCCTCCCCCGTCTCCACCCCACCCTATGCTCCCTACCCTCCCGGGTTCCCCAACCCGGGTCTCCACTTTCTCAGATTCCCCACCTCGGGGTCCCCTTCGTCCCAGATCTCCACGATCCTGGGGTCCCTCGTCCTGGGTCCCTCCCTATCTCAGGTCTCCAAAACCCAGGTCCGGTGCGTCTGCCGTGGCGCGCACGGCGCGCGCATACTCACCGCTTCCTGGGGCGCGCTGGGCGCGGACGCTAGCTGCAGTGAGGGACACCAGGCGACGCGCCTGCAGCCGTGGGCCGCGGGGGTCATGGCCCGGCCTGCTCTGCCTGCAGCGGCGCTTGCCGAGGCCCCCGCCCGGCACCTGGAGGGCGGCGCCGCCCGGGCCGCTCCGCCCCGCAGCCCGCCCAGGGCTCAGCCACAACCTCTGCCGCCGCGCCTCCCTGCCCGCCTCCCCCACCGCAGCCGTGCTGCCGGCACCGGGCAAAGTTTGGGCATCGGCCCGCTGTCCCCGGTGGAAGGAAAAGGGTTGCCCGGCTCCGCCTCCTGTGCAGAGACGCAGAGGTAACGCCCCCAGCTCGTCGCTGCAATTGGGAGGTTCAGGTGGCATTGTGACTCCCGGGCTTCCCCGCTGATGGGTTCTGGCATTTTGACTGGCCACGTGCCCCCGCCTGCCACAGCTGGCAGAGGACCCGAGAGTGCAGACTCAGAGGCAGACTCTCCACTCCCTATATCGTGATTACTTTTGTATTATTTGAGATAGGGCCTCTTGTAGTCCATCCAGGCTGCCCTTGAATCCCTGATCCTCTGGCCTCCATCTCCCAAGTGTTGGGATTACAAGCTTGGGGCCAATGCCTAGCTATCTTCCCACCTTCCCCAGACAACATGGGGCCTGCCCCAGCTTGAGCCCACAGGTCCTTGTGTGAAGTGGGCATTCCTGGGCCAGCACTTTGTGCCTGCCTGCCATGTCTGTCTCCAGGTGTGAACCAGGATGGGCAGAAGTGTTTAGGAGCTGGAGCAGGGCGTTTGCTGTGGTCTTCAGCTTCACAACACAGCATCTTACACCACCTCCCCCGGCCCTGCCCCTTCTCTGGGGCACAGAACAGATGCTTCACATACATGTGTGCACATATTTGATTAAAAATTTCCTCCCCTTAATTCCTGATTTTCCTTAGGGGTTCCCTGGAACCTTCCAAAGGCTGATGACATGGCCTTTTAACTGTTCCTCGCCTCCCACGAATCCCAACAGACTATTTCCTGAGCTGCCAATGGCCCTATGTCCAGGTTCTGCCCTCTGGAGCAAAGGGGCAAGGCTGTCTCCTCTCATGGCGATAAAGGAGGTCTGGGAGCCCTAGGAGATAGCAGCCAGAGTCCTTGAATTCTTCTTCTGGATGGCGAAGGACCTGGGCTAGTCAAATGCCGGTGCTGGTGGATGTCAGCCTGTCTTCTGGCCTTCAAATTGCCCCAGAAGTTGGGTTTATTCTTTGCCACTAGTACTGATCTAATGCCAACACAGCAAGTGGCCTCAATGTCCCCATGTGCCTGTGACAGCCCTCTGGGGTAGACAGTTATTCTCACATATGGCTATTGTGGGAACCTTGGCTTAGAGGAGTGACAAGAACAGAACAAGTACAGCTTCTTGACTGAACATCTCCAGTCAGTTCTGAGCTGTCCTTGGCAAGAGAGCACCCATCATGGGTGTGTGTGTGTGTGGGGGGTACATATGGGAGATGGGACAATGCTCCTGTCACATGTTATTCTGAGGTGGGCACATCTCCATAGCCTCTGAGAACTTGGGGCTGAGCCTCTGGGCCATGGCTTCTCTCTCCCTTTTTCTTCCTCAGTGAGGTCCCTCCCTGCTCCCCTGCTCCTCTCCCAATGTTAGGAGCACAGCACTACCTCTGGACTTACAATAACCCTTACATGAGAGCCCCTGAGTATTTGCCAGTTGCTCCCAGAGCTACAGCCTGCAGGAATCACCCAGGGAGCTCAGGACTGTGGCTGTGGCTGTGGCTTATTTGTAGGGTGCTTGCCTAACTTGCATGTACCCTTGGATTCCATCACCAGAACCTGATAAACTGTGATCCCAGATCTCTGGAGATGGAGGCAAGAGAGTCATCCTGGGCTACAAGAAAAAGGTCTCAGAAAAAGAAAAAGCAAGTGACACGGATGTGGTAATGTCCTCAACCTCCTCCAGCCCAGAGCCTGACTCAGCTAGGCCAGAGAGGCCCAGTGACACCCGGTGACAGCTGGCCACAAGGGAGACCTGGAAATCTAGTGTCAGGAGCCCATCAGGCAGCCAGGCTGCAGGCTGTGCCGAGGTGTGTGGCTGCTTTTATGGCAAGGTGGTATTGAAGCTTCTAGAAGCTTCTGCAAAGGACTCTGGGTCCTAGAGGAGGAGGGTTCCCCTCCCCCTCCCTGCTGTGGGAAACAGCTGCAGAGACATTGAAGATCAGGAGGCACCCGGGGAGGTCATCTCAGAATTACCTAGAGCTTTAGGGCAAGCTGGACATCCTTGGTGCTGTCCTGGGTGGATGGCTATGAAGTCAGGTCCCCTTCCAGCTGCATGGGCAGTGGGACAGTGGGACAGTTGATCCCACCCCACCCCCTTCACCTCTAAGGATTATCAGCCTCCTGTGTCCTGTTCCACTTGACCAAGTTCTTCCCGTGCCAGGTGCATCCACCTTTCTTGGCATTAGGCTCTGAGGACCAAGGGGAGCAAGAAACAGGCATCGGGAAGTCCTTGAGGCTGGGGTGAGGCTGTCATGGTAGATGGGGCAGAATAGAAAAAGGCTGAGAACATTCTGGGTGTGTTCAACCCAGAAAGGATGAAGACTGAGAGTCTGACCACTGCTGCTTTCCACAGGCCAGTCCTCTTCCTTCCCTCTGCTCCTCCCTTTAGTCCTGGTTACCATGGAGTCCCATCCTGTCCTCTGCCTGCTCCTCTGATAGCCCAGAAACATGGGGGAGCTGGCTGTTCTGCTGCCCCTGGACACCCAGCATGAAGGTCTGGCTGGCTACACATCCGGAGCCTCCTGCAGGGGTGTAAGTGGAGAGGTGAGGAAAGCCTGCATGGGGTTGCAGTGGATGCCAGCACACCTTTAATCCCTGAGCTTGGGAGCAAGAGACAGGTGGATCCCTGAGTTCAAGGTCAATAGGGACATTTTTCTTGATTAGTGATTGAGGTATGGATGGCCCAGACATGGTGGGTAGAGCCATCCCTAGACTGGTGGTCCTGGGCTCTATAAGAGAGTAGGCTGAACAAGCCATGGGAAGCAAGCCAGTAAGCAGTATCCCTCCATGGCCTCTGCATCAGCTCCTGACTCCGGGTTCTTGCCCTGTTCTTGTCCTGAGTTCCTGTCCTGGCTTCCTTGAAAGATGAACTCTAATGTGGAAGTGAAAGTTGAATAAACTCTTCCTAGCACTCAGGAGGTCAAGGCTGGAGTTCAAGCTGGGCATGGTGGTGCACGCCTTTAGTCCCAGCACTTGGGAGGCAGAGGCAGGTGGATTTCGGAGTTTGAGGCCAGCCTGGTCTACAAAGTAAGTTCCAGGACAGCCAGGGCTACACAGAGAAACCCTGTCTCGAAAAACCAAAAAAAAAAAAAAAAAAGGCTGGAGTTCAATCTTCAGCTATAAAGTGAGTTCAAGGCTAGCCTGGGCTACATGAGAACCTGTCTCAAAAAACCAAAACAATGACAACAACAAAAAACAACCAAACAAAAACCTAACCAAACAACGATAACAAAACCAGGACCTCAACAAATAGAAAACCACAGAATTAATGACCAGGTCCTCAAATGAAACCTTTACAAGATGTCATAAAGGACATGAAAAGGGGCATGGGAAATGGCAGATCAGGTACCTTGTAACCGTCTGTGACTCAGCTCCAAGGGTCAGATGTCTCTGGCCTCCTCAGGCACCTGCATTCACACGTACAACATATACATACACCCAGGTAGAATTTTAAATAATAAAATTGACTTTTTTTTTTAAGCCGAGGTGGGGAGAATCTGTGAGAAGTTGGGAGAGGGGAAAAGCCTGATGACACACACTGTATGGAGAACCCCTTTTCAATTAAAACAGAAGAAAAGAAAATGGAAAGAAAAGCCACAGGCTGGGATTCATTGCAGGCAGATCATCTATCTGATAAAGGGCATGTGCCATAATATATAAAGAGTTCTCAGAATTGAAAAACAAGGAGAAGCTGGAGAGAAGGTTCAGTGGTTAAAAGCAAGTGTTGCTCTTCTAGAAGACCTGAGTGTGATTCCCAGCACCCACAGCAGGTGGCTCACAACTGCCTGTGACTATCTCCAGGGCATCTGACACCTCTGGCCTCTGTTTGCACCCACATTCATGTGGCACACAGACACAAAGACATGTATGTATGATTTTTTTAAAGGCAAATACCCAATGAAGGCCTAGGTTGTGGGATTGCTCAGTGGGTAATGCACCCCCTGAGCAGTCACAAGGACCAGATGCCTTCAGCATACAGGAGACCTTCGGTACCCCAAACCCTACCCAGTGACAGTAACAACTAAGGTGGTGAAAGCTTTAGGTGACCCTACTCCAGGGAATAGATTCAGATGGCAGCAGGCAGAGGAGACGCTCCACACAGTGAGGATGAGGTCAGAGCCATCCTGTGGGATATAGTACTAACATACACAAATCAACCACAGAACGGGGATGGTGGGTCCACCTGCCACCCCAGCACTCAGGAGCTGCAGTCACAGAGAACAGTACTTTAAAGTCAGCTTGGGCTACGTGAGAAGTTCCTTTCTGTTTTTCTTTGTTAAATTTATTTATTATTATACATGAGTTCACTGTTGCTGTCTTCAGACACACCAGAAGAGGGCCTCAGATCTCATTATGGGTGGTTGTGAGTCACCATGTGGTTGCTGGGAATTAAACTCAGGACCTTTAGGAGAGCAGTCAGTGCTCTTAACCGCTGAGCCATCTCACCGGCCCGAGAAGTTCCTTTCTTAAAGGAAAAATAAAATAAAATAAAATAAAATAAAGGCTGGGAAGATGGCTCAGTGGGTAGAGGCACTTACTGCCAAGCCCGATGACCCTGGGGTCAATCAGTTCAATCCCCGGTGAACACAAGGTGGAAGGAAAGAACTGGCTCCCCCAAAGTTGTTCTCTGGCCTTCATGTGCGTGCTGTAGCATGCGAGTGCTCACACACCACATGTACATAAACATGTGTATAGAAAAGGAAAAAGAGAGACATTTGGTAAGGATGTGGGGATGGCTGCTGGGCATATGGTACAATCTCTTGGGAAACAGTTCTGCAGATTCTTCTAGAGTCAGAAGTTTGCATATCAGCAGCTCCTTCTACGCTTCTAGGCTCTACCAAAGAGAATGCCCACGCTAACTCACACGGGTACTTGGGTAACCTGCTCACACAGCTTGCTATGGAGACAATGGCCACTATCCATCCAACCTTTGGAGTGCTATCTTTTAAAAATTTTTTATTTAAAAAAATTTTTTAAATTTTATGTATATGAATACACTGTTGCCAGTCTTCAGACACACCAGAAGAGGGCATCAGATCTTGTCACAGATGGCTATAAGCCACCATGTGGTTGCTGGGAATTGAACTTAGGACTTCTGGAAGAATAGTCAGTGCTCTTAACCACTGAGCCATCTCTCCAGCCCTGGAGTGCTACCTTCTTTTTTGTTGTTGTTTTTTTGTTTGTTTGTTTGGTTTTTTGTTTTTTCAAGACAGGGTTTCTCTGTATAGCCCTGGCTGTCCTGGAACTCACTCTGTAGACCTCAGAAAGGTCTACACTCTTGGCCTCGAACTCAGAAATCCGCCTGCCTCTGCCTCCCAAGTGCTGGGAGATTAAAGGCGTGCGCCACCACTGCCCTGCTCCTGGAGTGCTATCTTAACTTGCTCCTTGTCACTGCTTCGAGAAATCAGGACCAAAAGCAACTCGGGGAGGAAAGGGTTAATTTCGATTTACAGGTTATACTCTATCCATCAGGGCAGGAACGTGAGGTGGGAACTGATGCGGAGACCATAGAGGAGTGCTGCTTGTCAGCTTGCTCGCCATGGCTGTGCTCAGCCTGCTTCGTCATACCGTCCAGAACCACCAGCCTAGGAGTGGCACCACACACAGTGGCCTGAGCCCTCCCACATCATCCCGAAAATGTCCCCCAGGCCAGTCCGATGGAGGCAATTCCTCACTTGAAGTTCCATCTTCCCAGATGTGTCAAGTTGCTAACCAAGATGAGTGACTTATCAGGCAGCCAGGGAGGGAGGACTGGGCTGTGGACACTCCCCTGCACACAGACCTCAAAACACTACCAGATGGGCATGGAACATGCTTGTGATCCCTACTGGGGCGGGGGGGGGGGGGCAGAGACAAGACCTCAAGTCCAAAGCTAGCCTGGGCTATATGTCTCCAAAACCAAAGCTGAATGACCCTCCCTGTATTCCGCCCCGCCCCCCCCCCCAACCCCATGGTGCTCAGGGAAAAAGCCAGACACAGAAGGCCACAGAGTGTGTGATCCCACTGACAGGAAGTGTCCAGGGCAGGCAAATCCGGAGACAGCAATCAGATTAGCGGTTGCCAGGGCTGCAGGCAGACCAAGGAAGGGCAGTGAGCAGGCTGGGAGAGCCGTCAGTTTACAGAAATGACTGAATTGTGCACTGATAACAGGCGGCTTCAAGGTATAAAAGTTACTCGTGTATAATATAATGACCACACCAACGAGGGCTACCAGAACCTCCAGCAGAGCTGTACCATTGGTTAGGAGGAGGCAGGAGGGCACAGTGGGTGTGAGGGAGAAGGAAGCTGAGAGGAAGAAGCTGCCCTGGAGGAGGATTCAGGGTAGGCATGGGGGAGAGATAAAGGCAGAGATACCTAGGGCTCTTAGACCCACCTCACCTCAGGGTCACATTGGAGTCAGGTCTCCTCCAATTCCCAGTCAAGAGCTCAAGTCTCGCCTCTCCTCTCCTCTCCTCTCCTCTCCTCTCCTCTCCTCTCCTCCTCCTCTCTCTCTCTTTCTCCCTCTCCTCTTTGTCTTTCTGCCTCTCTCTGACTCTTTGTCTCTTTGTCTCTGTCTCTGTCTCTCCCTCATTCTTGGCTCATTCCTTCACTACAGACCCAGCTCCCCTTGGCCTCTGTAAGTCAAGGTTCTGGATGGTGTTGGCAGCTTGGAGAACAGTCAGGCAAACTTCTACCTCCGGGAGCCACTCGGCCAGCAAGACAGAGCCCTCCCATGGCCAAGCCTAGCAAGACGGGATGGGGATGCCAAGCTGATGTGTGGAAGGGGCAGGTAGCAGGGATTAGAGTTAAGGAGGCAGGCAGGAAAGATGAGAACCTCAAGGTTAGCTTGCCAGGAGGTCAGGCTGGCAGCCCGGGGCCAGAGAGCATAGGCAACGGGAGCCATGGTCAGTGGTGGCTGCACTCCACATAGCCACTGCAGGGCTCGCTGAACGGTGCGGGTAGAGAACCATCCCAGAGCAGATTCACTTGCTGCCTGGACATACAAGTGAGATGAGTACAGGAAGAGAAATAGGTCTGGAAATGCAGTAGGGTGTGTGCTGACTTAGAGGTGAGCTCTTAGAGGCCATAAGATGTCCCACTGGGGAGCTAGCCACACATACCTGCATTCCCAGCATCCAAGTGAGGGGGGAATTTCAACGACAGCAGGATCAGGAGTTCAAGGTCATCCTCAACTACGTAGTGAACTTGAGGCCAGCCTAGGCTACCTGAGATCTTGTCTAGAAAAAGTTCCCAAGTTCATCCTCACCTACATAGTGAATTTGAGCTAGCCTGGGCTACGTGAGATCTTGTCTAGAAAAAGTTCCCAAGATCATCCTCACCTACATAGTGAATTTGAAGCCAGCCTGGGCTACCTGAGATCTTGTCTAGAAAAAGTTCCCAAGGTCATTCTCACCTACATAGTGAATTTGAGCTAGCCTGGGATATCTGAGAGCCTGTCTAGAAAAAGTTCCCATAGGCACAGAGTCCTGACCTTGCACATGCCAGTGCCAGGCAAGGACTTTGCACTCAGATACTCACCCATCTCTTTGCTTTGTTCTTGGCTTGTTTTGAGCACATGCATCTCTGTACTTTTTTTTTTTTTTTTTTTTTTTGTAATCTCTTTGGCCTGGAGCGAAATTCATATCAAATAAAATCAAGGGGCCATTGAGTTGGCTCTGCAGGTAAGGGTGTCTGCCACTCCTCCAGACAACATGAGTTTGAACCCTGGCACCTACAGATAAATGGAAAAACCCTGTGTTCCACGTGTCGTCTGATCTTCACATGCCCACTGTGGTTCATGTGCATGCAGTACACACACAGACACACAATAAGTAAATGTAAAAGTAAATCAACAGTTTTAAGGTGGGGGGGAGGAGATCCCAGAGTAGAAGGAAAAAACCAATGTGTCTTACAGCGACAAGAAAGAGTGGCAAAGCTCTCCCTGTCCTGCTGTGGAAGGTCCCTTGTGACTGTCCTTCAGTCACCACAAAGGAGGAGGGTGTGAACCTCTGCTCCACCTCTGTGTGGGTGTGAATCTGTTCTGGAAGCTTCCCCAAGGTGCAGCACTTGCTGGCTTCTGCCTGTGGCTCCTTCTGTAGCCTAAGACTGAGGGTGTGCTATTTGCCCCCAGACCAGCTAGAAGCATGAGAAACCATGGTTCTAGCATATTGAGAAAGTGTCAAGTAGAAGTGACTGAAGTTTTTCCAGGACACCGGACTCCCTGACATCACAGCTGATCTCCCAGACATTGGGACATTCAAAAGCAAATGAAGGCAATGCCACACAGGGCCACACTGAACTAATTCCAGAAACTACTCACACTGACTTCAAATCAGCGCTAAAGGACGATCTATAATAAATGGTATTGGATGTTGGATGTGGGTAGGCTCTGTGGGGGGACTTCCCAAAGCAGGGAGTTTAGGAGTGAGGCCAGGGTGGGGACCATGGAGAAAGTGACTCTCTCAGAGGCTCACGGGTGGCTATGCGTGGTGATGGGATCCGCCCACTAGGTGTGGTGGGATCAGGCTGGCTCCTGACGTCAGTCCTGCGCCTCCTTCAGCCCACGGAATCCTCTGGGAGTTAAGAAACTCACATTGCTCAAGTCAGAATTGGGGAAATCTTGCGTTGTTGTGACAAGGATGGGAGCTCTGCCACCTGAGAGGGAATGGCCTCTGCAGGACTGTCTTCTTGCTCATATGCCAAGGTGTCCTTGAAGGACAGCAATGTCATCTTTCACCTGGCTACACCTCCACAGAGAACCAGGTACAAGAAGGCCTTGATGGTCCCCAAGCCCAGGCCAGAGCTTGTATCCAGCCTGGCACATCTGGGAGGATCTCGGCAGACTGTGGACCAGTGAGCTCAGGGCACCAAGCTACGAATGCTACCAGGTCCTGACATCTCAGCTACTCAGGAGTTTGAGGCAGGAGTGGCAAGTTCAAGGCCTGCCTGGGCTACAGCGTGAGTTCAGGACTGGAGTGAGTTTGACTTAGCCAGATTCTATCTCAAATTTAAAAAGCGAAAAAGACACCACTGGCTGCAGCTCAGTGGCAGGGAGAGCACTTGCTATGAAACTCTCAGTTATGGACAAAGCAAACAGACCAGGAGACATTCCTCTGGGAAGAAGTCTGTCCCTGTCCCTCCTTAGGCCAGGCATGATGGGGGTGGAGTGGGGTGGGGTGGGGGGCTCGGTGCCCCCAGACCTGAGCTGTACAAAGTGCGGTGTTTCAGACTCTGGTCAGGAGCTTGGGCAACTTCATGTATTCCCAACTCAGCGTGTGTGTGGAGAGCATCCCTTCCCAGGCAAACTGGGTGCCAGCCCAGACCTTGGTGAAGTGCTGGCCTGGCTGCTTCAAAGCAGACACCATGGTGTACAGACATTGCTTGCCCTGGCCTGGGAATCATGCCCAGGGACAACCACAGTGCTGGCATTTTCCTCCCTGAGAACTCAGGGTGACGGCTGCACCCCTTCACAGAGCAGCTCTGCCCTCCAGGCTCTGGGCCAGCACGCCGGGGATGGTGCCAGGGGTGTGAGAGTTGGTGCCAGGGGGGTGAGAGTGTCACACGCAACAGCAAGCGTGGGGGGCAGGGAGCGATTCCCAGGACAGGAGCCTCTGGTGACTTAGGCTGCTGGGCAGGGGCTCAGCACCCCCTCCCACAGGGCTACTGCACTTGAGGCTTCCTGGAGTGTGAGGAGAAGAGAGGAGAGGCTGCCATCCCTCATGACACCAGTCTAGAAGTCTGAGAACCAAGAGGGAGCTGCCAGGCCTTGGCCACTCAGCACTTCAGTTCAGATGGCTGGCACTTGGTCATCTGTCTGTCTACCTGTCTGTTTATCCATTGTCTGTGATTCTTTCCTTAGGTTCCTGCTTCGATTGTGACTGCATCGGACTGGTTGGGCAAAGGAGTAACAGAGTTCCAGCACTATTTAAGACTTACTAGCCGGGCGTGGTGGCGCACGCCTTTAATCCCAGCACTCGGGAGGCAGAGGCAGGCGGATTTCTGAGTTCAAAGCCAACCTGGTCTACAAAGTGAGTGCCAGGGCTACACAGAGAAACCCTGTCTTGAAAAAACAAACAAACAAACAAACAAACAAACGTAAAAAAGAGGCCGGGGACCTGCTGGTGGTGCCTGCCTTTAATCCTGGCACTTGGGAGGCAGAGGCAGGCAGATCTTGGTGAGTTGGGGGCCAACCTGGTCTACAGAGCAAATTCCAAGACAGCCAGGGCTACACAGAGAAACTCTGTCTGAAAATAGCAAAAAAAAAAAAAAAAAAAAAAGTCATTCAACTTCCCCCTACCCCAGAAAAAAAAAAAAATAAAGAAAACCAACCAACCAACCAAAATAAAGGTAAAAAGCTGGGTATGGTATCACAGGTCTGTAATTCTCATATTCAAGAAGTGGAGACAGGAGGATCAAGAACTCAAGGCCAGCCTGGGTCACAAGAGACCCTGTCTCAACAAAACAAAACAAGCCTAAGTAGCAGACATTCACTGGCCCACCATCTCTCTTTAGTCAGGTCTGTGTGCACATCCTCATTAAGTACATCATAACTAGAAACATTGTTTCAAGGCAGCTCTTCCCTCAGTCTCTCAAAGCTGGTGGGCTACAGTCGTGGTGTCCTAGAGACAGTTACTGCTTGCAGCTGGCCATGTAAAGCCAGGCTTGGTAAGTTACACAGGGACCAAGAGCCGGTATGAGCTGGTGGGCTCTCCTATCTGAGCCGATTTGGCCCCTACCTTGTCATCTGGTGACTGGGCACAGCTCTTGGCCGTGCAGTGCTTTGTGGGATAACCCTGGGCAATTTTCATACTGTAGCCACCAACACTAAACCGACAGAATGACAGAGTGGCCGGGCAAGCAGAGGCGGCACCGCTGGAGCAGGGGACAGGGTTGTTGTTTGCTGGTATCTGGGAAGCACTTCCCTGGGGATGCAGTCAGTTTGTACACACACACACACACACACACACACACACAATTGATCAACCAATTGCTCAATCGTCTCAGAAGGCCCAAATCCTGGGAGTGCCAGGCAGATATCAGGTGTTCTCTGTGATTTCCTGTGCTTGGAAAAACATTTCTTTGGTTGGTTTTGGGGACATAACAAAAACACTTGTTTGGGGCATGGTCCTGCATAGCCCACGCTGTCCTGGTCCTGCATAGCCCAGGCTGTCCTGGTCCTGCATAGCCCAGGCTGTCCTGGTCCTGCATAGCCCAGGCTGTCCTGGTCTTGTATAGCCCTGGCTGACCTTGTATTTGAGGCAATCCTCCTGCCTCGACCTCCCATGTGCTAGGAGTGGAGGTGTGTCCCACCACACCTGGTTTATGTGGTGCTGGAGAATGAGCCCAGGGCATCCTGAATGGTGAATACACACTCTACCAAGGAGTCTGCGTTCCTAGCTCTCTGTTCTGTTTTATGTTTGCAAAAGGGGTCTCATTGTTGTAGGCCAGGCTGGCCTGGAACTCAGCACACAGCCCAGGCTGATGGCAGTGTTCTTGTGTCAGGCTCTTGAATGCTGAGATGACAAGTGTAGGGCCACCATGCCCAGCTTGAAAATTATTTTAAGATCTGCAGGTGCTAAGTCACCCCTGAGCACCTGGCACTAGCGGCCTCTTGGGAGTCAGAGGTGGCTGCTCTGGCTACTTACAGGTCCTGCTGGGCCTGTCCCCTATGTGGATAAGCCTACGTGGGAACCCAGAAAGCCACTCCAGAACTCTAGGAGACACCAGCACCGAGGGCTCTCAGCTCTCTGCACAGGCTGTCCTGGAAGAGAGTGAGCCCTCTGGCATGAGTCCTGGCTGTCTCTGCTGGGGAAGAACTCAGAAAGCCTCTAATTAAGTTCAACTCCAGGAGCGAACGGACGGTGCAACAAATGATCCCACACCCCCCACACAGGGCACTGCCAACCAGCAGAGAGAAGAAATGTACTCCTTCCTCACTGTCAGGCTCTCACCAGCTCCAGCCAGGAGAGAAGTAGGCAGAGACGGCTTAGCAGACATAGGTGCTGGCAGCCATTAAGCCTGACAACACAAGTTTGATCCCCAGGTCCTGCAGGAGGGAAGACCCCCCTGAGGCTGAAGGTGGACGCCCACAAACCTTCTTGGACTCCCGATCCCCTCCACCCTCCTACCTGTTGGTGCAGGAGCTTAGTGGCCGTCTTTAGTCTCAGGGGATTCGTTCAGGCTGGGGACGGGCTGCTTGCTCTTCTGTGGTGGCCATCTGCCCTTGGGCTGCTCCCCATCCCTCCTGGCCCATGCGGACTAAATGCCTGGCCTTTGCAGAGAAGGGAAATTATCCCTAAGCCCAGGCCTTGTGTGTCCCCTGTGGCATTCGAAGCTTTAATCCCCTTGCTTCGGATTCCCACGTGTGGCCCTGGGGCTAGAGGGGTGGGCCAATGGGAGCCCAAGCAGAACAAAGGGGCAAAGGAAGAAAGAAGGATGGGAACGAGGAGGAAGCCAGGTATCTATCCCAGGAGAGGCAGGTGTGGGCATCTATCTCAAATGACCCCAGGGCCCTTAGTAGACAACAGTGGAGGTTTTAGGTGTATGTACAGCCTGAGGGGACAAAGTGTTGAGCCTGGAGTGGTAGATGACAGAGCTCCAGGCTAAGCATGCATCTGTCCCTGAGCCACACCCCGACCTGCTGGCCTGTGTATCTGAACAGATTGGTTAGTGATGGGCTGCCTAACTTCAGAACATTTCCAAGCTACCGTGTGTCTTGACTCCACATTGTATTGCCCTCCCCAAGGCCTGTGGTGACAGAGGACTTGTGGGTGGCAGGATTCACACTGGGGAGAGAACATAGACTCTTCGCTGCATGTAGCCAGCTGTGACTGGCCCCAGTGACAGGCTGTGAGGCTGTGGGACTGCCCTGGGAAAGGGAGGCTGGGTGTGGTAGGTATCCTAGTGAGACGGGGTCACTCTCAGTGAAGGCATGCCTAGAACATTCCATGCTCTCCCTGATCTTGGAACCAGGATGCCAGCCACAGAGGCTGTCCCCAAGACTGTCCCCAGAAGGCACCTGGGCCTTGGCCTTTGACATTGAAAGTGGAAATGGTAGGAACTTCTCCTTCTACCTCCCAGGAGATGGCCTGGAGCTAAAGGTGGCCAAGCCCATTTGTGGTGCTTGAGGACCCATGAAGGCTGAGGGAGTGAGCCAGGGCCAGGGTACACCAGGCTGTTCTCTTATACCTGTGTTGAGAAAGGCCCCATTGGCTGAGGATAGAGCCTCAGGCCTTGGGCCTGTAGTATAGTATAGTGCAGGGCAGACCATCATGCTCTCTTGGTCCCAACTCTATTGCCCCTAATCTCAAGAGCCCTTGCTGGGGGACCACACACTTCTCCAGTGGCCGTGCCCAGGTCAGCTGTGGTCATGGCTTGTCCTGGGCACAAGTTTCTGGGTCTCACAAGACAAGACTGGATGAGTTATACAGTCCTAGGATGTGACTGACCACCGACAAACAAGCTGGGCCTCTTTCTACCACAGGCACCCAAACACTGCCTATATATTCTCTCTCTCTCTCCTCTCCCTGTCTGTCTATCTATCTATCTATCTATCTATCTATCTATCTATCTATCTATCTACTTATCTATTTTTTTTTTCTGAGACAGGGTTTCTCTGTGTAGCTAGCCCTGGCTGTCCTGGAACTCACTGTGTAGACCAGGCTGGCCTTGAACTCAGAGATCTGCCTGCTTCCTGAGCACTGGGATCAGGGGCATATGACACTACCACCTGGCCCAATCCATTTTGTTGAACTGATTTTTTTTTTCCTTGAATTGATAGTCTCATCTTGTCTTCTAGGCTGGCCTAAACTCACTATATAGCTGAGCCTGGCCTTAAACTCAGGGGAATCCTCCTGCCTCAGCCTCCTGAGATCTAGGATGACAGATTGGAGCCATCACACACATTGTAAACTACAGTTTGTTAAAGACACAAACCAACTACGGAGCTGTCAGAAATGGAAAGAGCAAGAGATGAGCCAGTGCCCCACCCTGGTATGCCAGCTAAGGTCCCCGGTGCAGTAGGCTGCAGTAATGGCAGGAGTTCCTCTCCTGAGACATGCTTTGCTGTTTAGACTCTGTGGTCACACACCATGGTATCTAGGGAATGCCTAACTCCATTGCCCTCCTCACTGGGATGGGTGAAGGCGGTCTGTCCTCAGGGACAGGTTAGGCTTACGAGGACTGTCCAACTCACTGAACCATGGCCTCACTGGGATGCTGGGATTTCTGCCTCTTGACCTTGGTTCCTCGTCTCAGTCCTCTGTGGGGAGGGTACCCACCTCAGCGGGTGGAGATGGAAGTGTGCCTGGAAGAAGGTGAGGGAGCCTGACAGAGACACTGGCTATCAGTCGGGTGACCTGCTCAGTTCTCAGCCTCTAAGAGGCAGCGCCAATCTTGGCTGAACTCTCTGGGGATGTAAGGTCTTGCTGCAGCTGCGGACCATTGGGGAGCAGAAAATAGTACATAAGCCAGGGTCACGTTCAACGAGGGACTCTTCCTTTCCCACCTAAATCACTCCCAGGAACTAGGAGAGACAAGGTACTAGGGTTGTGATGGATAGACAAGTCTTCTCTCTAGAATCTTGTTGGCGGTAAGGACTGAGCAAGGATGAGGAGCAGGGATGTTGGACAGGAAGCTGAGCAAGAGGCTGGACAGGGATGCCGGGCAAGCAAACTGCAGGAGGCTGGGAAGGAAAGGGGCAGGGATACTGTGTGTGGCTGTTAAAGAGGATGCTGAAGGGGCTGGAGAGATGGCTCAGTGGTTAAGAGCACTGACTGCTCTTCCAGAGATCCTGAGTTCAATTCCCAGCAACCACATGGTGGCTCACAACCATCTGTAATGGGATCTGATGCTCTCTTCAGGTGTGTCTGAAGACAGTGACAGTGTATTCATAATTATCAAACAAACAAATAGATAGCGGATGCTGAGGACAAGATTGATTAGGGTGTGTGGTGGTGGGGTGCCAGGCAAGGTGCTGAGCAAAACAGGAAGGGTGTGAAGGTACTGAAGGAGAGGGTGGAGCGAGCTCCTGTCCCCCAAGTTCCATGGCCCAGTGATGGGGAGAATCTGTATGTGATCAGGTTACTTCTCTCATGGTTCCCTTCCAAGGTGTTTTCTAGGTGGAGCTTGTGTGACCGGAACCCACACTTGCTAGATGTGGACTAGTGGGGCCCCTGGGTACTCCGGATTACACATATAACATGAGACATGTCAGCTGAGACCCTGGCTCCAGGCCCAGTCATCACTAGCCCTGACCATTCTCCAGTCGTGGCTCCAGGCCCAGTCATCACTAGCTCTGTCCACCCTCCAGTTGTGGCCCCAGGCCCAGTCATCACTAGCCCTGACCACCCTCCAGTTGTGGCCCCAGGGGAAGGAGAGCAGGTAGCTCAAGGCAGGAAGGGCTTCTGTGATCCCTGTCACAGCTCTGAAGGAGTGGACATTGCCTGCTGCCTGGGGTGGGCGGGTGGGCAGATGGGAACACCATCTAGACACCTCTCCGATAGAGCTACCTTGTACTCTGAGCCTCCAGGGTACCTCTCGCCATTACCTCTAGCCTGCCTACCTACACAGTCCTTCCTGTGCGGCTGTAGCAGGGTCCTCTGCTCACCCTTGTGGAGGGAAAGGAGAGTATAGAAGTGGTGACCTCGCTCATCGAGAGACTTGCCTGGTATGTGTTAGATCAGATGCTGCAAATGGGAAGTCTGAGAAGCCAGCTTGGAACACTGAGGCAGTCCAGGGACAAGGCAGCCATTGGCAGGGCTCCTGGGCGACGTCCACAGGGATGCTGGGATGGGGCCTGAAGTTCTCAGGACGCAGCTGTGCTGAGACGCTCTTAGCAGCCTGAACGTCTGAGTTCTACCCTTCCCCTCACTCATCAGTTTCCCTAAAATGCACAGAACCCCCTTCTTCATTTGGCTCATGATGCTGGAGGTGATGACGAGGTGACTGTCACGTTCCTGATACAAGTGACCAGAGCATCTCAAGGCACAGGGCCCTAGCTTGCTGTTTTGACTATGGAGCAGGTACTTCTGAGCAGACCTTGGCACCCTGGGCAGCTGGTCTCCAGTCTCTAAGCCCTTCAGGGGATGGCACCCACCCCAAGTACAGGAGACAATGCAGGGTCCAGGTCTGAGTTCTGGGAGAGACAAGGTGTGAGCAGGTGTTAGATGCTCATGGTAAATCTGGGACTGACTCTAGGGGCCTTCAAGAGCCCCCAGGGGCTGTCGGAGCGGCACTGAAGAACCTGTCAGCTATGATTCTCAATCCAGAGGCTGGTACTGAGAACATACATCCAGAACACTACACCCTGGGGTGGGACAACTAGCTCTGGGGTTATGAGTGTGGGTGCATCAGATGTACACCTCAGGTCTGATGTGGCCAGGTACTAGGACATCACTTCCTGTTACCTCTTGTTTTTAACTTGTTCCTGCTTGGGGACACCGATGACACATATTTGTGTACCTGCCAGCTGGTTGGGTGACTTTTGGAAAATGCCTGCTTAATTAGAACCCTCCAACTCAGTAATATTTATATGTATAGATGAGATGAGCACACTAGATGAAAATTTTTTTATTTTTTATTTTTTAATTTTTTTGGTTTTTCGATACGGGGTTTCTCTGTGTAGCCCTGGCTGTCCTGGAACTCACTTTGTAGACCAGGCTGGCCTCGAACTCAGAAATCTGCCTGCCTCTGCCTCCCAAGTGCTGGGATTAAAGACGTGTGCCACCACTGCCCAGCTCTGTATTTACTTTTATTTATGGAGACAGGTTTTCTTTACATAGCCCTGACTGTCCTGGAACTCACAGAAATCCACCTGCCTCCGCCTCCAGAGTCCTGGGATTAGGCTGAGCATGCCATGGTACTGGCTACTGGCTTCCTTTTTTTTCTTTTTTTAAAGATGTGTGCATGTGCATGTGTGAACTCATACCCTTCACAGGCCAGAAAATGGTGTTAGATCTCTGGAATTGGAGTTACATTGTGAGCAACCTGTTGTGTTTTATAAAAAGATAAGGAGAGGAGTATGTCTGGTGGAGGTGTAGTCAAGTGTGGGGGGAAGGGCATGCCTCCACGGTCCCAAGCTGAGGTATCCCTTCCCCTTGAAGGACCAGCTGCACGATGGTATAGTATAGAATAGAATTTATTCAGGGCATGGGGAGGGGATGAGAGGGTAGTAGAGACAGTGAAAGGGAGAGAGACAGAGACAGAGAGAAAGAGAGAGAGACAGACAGGCAGAGAGAGACAGAGTGAGAGCTAGCAGAGGAATTTGACCATGAGCAGGTGGAGAGAGATGGAGGAAGGAAATCAGGAGAGAGGGGAAAGGGAGAGGGGACAGAGAAGGAGCAAGAAGGCAAGAGAGCAAGAGAGCAGGGAGGGGGCAAGCAGCCCCTTTTATAGGGAGTCAGGCACACCTGGCTGTTGCCAGGTAACTGTGGGGCGGAGCTTAGACAAACTGCTAACAACACATAAAACCATTATGAGTGCTGGGAAGCTAGCTCAGGTCCTGTTCTTTTCTCTTTCTTCTTTCTTTTTTTCTTTCTTTTTTTTTTTAGACAGGGTTTCTCTGTGTAGCCCTGGCTGTCCTGGAACTCACTCTGTAGACCAGGCTGGCCTCGAACTCAGAAATCCCCCTGCCTCCGCCTCCCAAGTGCTGGGATTAAAGGCGTGTGCGGCCATGCCTGGCTTCAGGTCCTGTTCTTAACTGCTCGCCCAACTCTCCAGCCCTCTACCTTATTTTTTGCGCCAGGGTCTCTTCCCTGATTCAGAGCTCCGATTCAGCTAGGCTGGCCAGCGAGCTCTAGGGACACACCGGTGCTGATGCTGCGCCTGCTTGTGGCTCTGTCTTGCTTTCTGTGGGTCCTGAGATCTGAGCTCTGATCCTCATGGCTCCACCGCACGTTACCCTCTAGGCCATCTCCCTGCCTTGCTTCCTGAATGTCAACCTAATTGTCCTTTTTATGAACAATTTTTTAAATTTAATGTAGTACAATCGATCATTTCTGTATGCACCCTGTTTAAAAATCTATGCCACCTATGAGGTCACAATACCTGGAGTGTTTACCCAGAAGTGGTATTTTTCCTCTTTGCTTGTTTTTATTTTTTGTTTATTTGTAGCAAGGCTGACTCTGAACCCTACAACCCTGCTGCCTCTTGCAGTTAGGTCTGAGCCATCTGGGCCAGACCATTACCTACTATACACCATTCTTCACTGCAGGCGCCCTCAAACACAGGCGTATCACACTGGTCACCTCTGCTTGTAATGTAGCTGCAGCTCTGACCACTCATTCGTGAAGGGGATGGCAAGAGGCAGATGCGCACACACACTCATACAAGGTACCTGTCTGTTCCTGATTCCCTATTTTGATTCTGTAATAAAGGGTACTTGGACTGGGCTGCGGCTGGAAGGGCACCAGGTGCAGAGAGAGGGTTTTCTGCTTTCCCAGGTACCAAACCTGGGTCTCACACATGCCAGGCAACACGGAGTTTGTCTCAAGTGGAGCCACCACCAGCTCAATCCTCCCCTCCCCCCATCACTCACTGTAGAGTGAACCTAAGAAGTCACTGCTGTGGGCTGGGTGTCCTTGGTTCCCCTATCTCTAAGTGGAGACTATAGGTGAAGGGATGAACAGAGAGAGGAGGTAGCTGTGCCAGCAGTTCAATGTTTTATTCGCTTTGCCTTTCGATACATATTATCATGGCCTGGTGCCCTCAAATGCATCTGACCGGCAATACATTCTAGATGCTAATTAGCATCTAAAAGCTTTTTCAATATCACCTTAATATACCCCCCACTGTGAGCATTTTCTCTGCTGTGCATGGCCCTGCCAGTGGGTGTTATTGGAGGAGTGTGGACAGAAACATGCCCTGGGCCACAGAACTACAGTGTAGCAAATGGGGCTCACCCAACCCATTCTGGACTGCTATGGTGTGTGTGTGGGACTGTTGGCACCATTTGGCAGGTTCTAAGCCATCTCCTTAAGGGGCAAGGCCTAGTTGGGAATCTAGGAGGGTCCAAGATTGCATCCAATTCAGAAATGCCCAGATCCCTCCCAGGGGCAGATAACAGAGAGAACCTCAGAGTGTGGCTGATCTGGAGGCTGGCCATTGCCAACTCCTCTCCTGGGATGTCACAAGTATTCAGAAGTATAACTCATTAGACATATGACAATGTCTGGAATTTTCTCAGCCAGCACTAAACACTGCGTACTATTCCACTTAGCAGGATGGTACAAGCTTGAGCCAAAGCTCGCCTCTAGTCAGGGTCAGGCCCTCCCTGGCTGTGCTGGTGTTGCCTGCTTTAAAAGCAGAGGCAGCAGAGGTGGCGGGTCCCTCACTGTTGTGCAGTACCCTAGATCTGACTCCAGACCCAGCACTCCAGATTCTAGATGGCAGCTCTCAGGCAGCAGGGCTTCGGGGATGGCAGCTCTCAGAAACAGCTGTGAAGGACAACACAGGGCCACACAGGGCCTACTGAGACGATCACAGGCACCCACAATGCCTGAGGATGAAATATATTCAGGTCTGAGGATGGATATATCATGGGGTAGAGTGCTCACTTAACATATATCCTAGTTCAATCTCTAGCACTCCCCTACAACCACACTCACACACAGATACTCACAGCCCCCACCCCAACACACACCACAGATATTCTCACACCCCGTCCCCACCAAGCCATTTACTTCATGCCCTCGCCTTAGTGCTGGCCAGATACCTGCTATTGAGCTTCCTGCCTGAAATGTCTTGCACTAAGTGGGAAGTACCATACAGAAACAGGTTTCTCCAGACATCAAAAATAAGCTCCCGGAATAAACAATGTTAATTATACAAAAGCTTTCAAAAATAACATTTATTTATCAACCGTGCATCACAGTGCATGTGTGGAGGACAACCTGTGCATTCTCACATGAGTTTTTTTTTTTTTTTTTTCGAGACAGGGTTTCTCTGTATAGCCCTGGCTGTCCTGGAACTCACTTTGTAGACCAGGCTGGCCTTGAACTCAGAAATCTTCCTGCCTTTGCCTCCCAGAGTGCTGGGATTAAAGGCGTGTGCCACCACGCCCGGCTCACATGTAGGTCTTAAGGTGCCTTTATCTGCTAGGCCATGCTGCTGGCCCTACAGATTTTCCCAGGACTTCCAAGTTGCTTTCCAGTCCATGGGCACTGGGTACACATGGTTAGGCTGGTCAACACCCCATACACCCCTAAGTACCCCGCACAAATTAGCAAAATGAGCTTTTCCTAAGCAGCTCACTACTTTGTTCCCCATGAGGCTGTTGCCTGTTTTACCATATTAGTATCCTTTTGTATTACTTCCCATTGTTTCGAGACAGGTCCTCATTCTTGTCTTGAGGACTCAATGTAGCTCAGGCTGGCCTAAACTTGTGGCAATTCTGTGTCAGCCTGAGCGCTAGGATCATGGGTATAGGCCACCATGCTTACTTAGCGGCAGTCTCTCTATATAACCCCAGCTGTCCTGGACTGTGTAGACCAAGCTGAACATACATCTCCCTGCTTCTAGAGTGCAGCGATGAAAGGCAAGTACCACCAAGCCTGGCTTAATTAGTAGTCTTAATTCTTAAAGGCGATTAAAAAAAAAAAAAAGTCTTGGATTTATTCTTTGCCTATGGGTGTTTTTGCCTGCATGTATCTCTGTGCACCCCATGGTGCCTGGTGCCAGTGAAGGGTTCAGTCGTGAGCTGCCATGTTGGAGTCAGGAATTCGACTTTTGCAAGAGCAACAAGCTCAACCGCTGAGCTGGCTCTCTAGCCCCCATCTTGAAAGGCAATTCTAGAAGTGAAAAGCTGCTTGAATGCCAGGCCCAGGAGGCCTGGTCTATACAAGTTCTAGACCAGCCAAGGCTACAAAACAAAACAAAAATTAAGTGGAAAATTCATTAAATGTTTTTAAAGTGATACACAGATACCACACATTTAAAGCTGGCTAGACGGCCTAGCTCTTCATCATTGCTTTATGGTGGGACTTTCAAAATCCTTCCTAGTTTTTTTGGAATGTTTATGAAGTTTGTACTGCATGTGCACTTGTTAATGAAATCCTAGTTTAGTTTCTGTTGTTGTGCTAAACACTGACCAGAAGCAAGCTGGGAGATAAACAAGAAAGGCTGTGGCTTAATAATGCATCTGGGATAGCCATTCTTGGTCGTCAACTTGACTGTACGACTTGGAATCACTGTATTACATTATATGGAATTAAGTAACTACAGCCCAAGTTGCTGGGCACACCTGTGAGGGATTTCTCTTGACTGGATCCGAGTTGGAAAACCCCAGCTTGAGCCTGGCCACACCTTCTGCTCACCCTTGCTCACTGGCAAATCCATCCCTCCAACACCATTGGAGCCCATGTTGTGCATACACTTAAGACCAGCTGAGACATCCCGCCTCGCAGATTGAACAGGGAAATCTTGGACTACCTAATGGGAGACAGCCGTTGCTGGGATAGTTGGACCACAGCCTGTGGTCACACTGTCACACATACCCCCCCCCCCAATTCTGTCAGTTTTGAGAGCCCTAATCCATTGCTAGTTAGTTTTTGCCAACTTGACACAAACTGGTCACTTGGGAAGAGGGACTATCAACTGAGGGACTCTTGCCCTTAGACTGTGGTCCTGAGTTACATAAGGAAGCAGGCAAAACAGGCCACGGCGATCAAGACAGTAAGCCGCTCCGTGACCTCTGCTTCGCTTCAGTTCCTGCCTCCAGCCTCCTCCCCTTCCGTCTGGGTTATAAGGTGAAATAAACCATTTCCTCTCCACAGTAGTTTTGGTGCCTCATCAGAGCAGCAGAAACGTAGAGAGGTTACAAGGTCCACCTGAGTATAAGCAGTTTCTCCTGGGTGAGGCCCCGGGTTCTGCTCCATTAGGACCACTTGCTAGCCAGACTGTAAAGGAGCAGCTGTCCCTTAACTCAAGACAGGAGTTCAAAACTAGGCAACAGTGCTTTGACAAATCAAGTCTTTTCAGAACAGGTCCTCACTCCAGTCTAAGTTGGCCTCAAACTCATGAAGAACTGGACTCAAACTTGTGACTCCTCTTCTGTGCTAGAATGCAGGCATGGGCCACCTGGCTTGGGCCGGCAGAACTGTGAGTTACTGCCTACCAGCCCTGGTTATAGCTTGACATTTCCCATCTCAAAAATAAGGCAGCGCTGGGGTTTGGGGTGAGGAAGAGTGGGGACAGGGGCCTCACACTTCCTTTGTTCAGACACAGAGGAAGTCAGTTTAGAAGGCTCAGGGGAGTTGGAGGGGTGGGGATCAACGTACTTAAGAAGCAAAGGCTGAGGGACCACTGCCCGTCCAAGGTCAGGTTCCTTCATAGTGAACACCATGCCAAGCACGATCACAAAGGGATATTCTTTACCACTTTCCCCGAACAACAACAAAAGCCAACCAACAAACAAAAAACAAGAGCAAAATGTTGAACACAGGGCAGAAACCATACTCAGAGTCCATTCACTAAGGAGACTCTGGCTTTCCCACTTAGTAAGAACATGCCCAAGGAAAGGCACCGTTCTTCCTGTAGAGCATTCACAAAGGACAATGTGTACAAGGTACCAAAGAGGCTGCATGTTATTTCCTAAGATGGTCAAGAACACTTGGTCAAATGATGCAAGCTAACAAGAACACTGCTTGGGACATTGTGGGGTGTTAAGATCACCTCTCATTTTAAACACAAAGCAGCTCTCACTCTGAAGATGTGGAGTAGCGGAGTGAGGATGAACTGGCTTTGGGAATGTTCGTGGCCTCGGCTTCTCTTGGGATCTCTGCTCTCATCACCAGCGTGCTGTGCTCACTGTGCAGTGAGGTTTCTCAGGCAACAGTGCTGCCTAATCCCACGGTGCGGCCTGTGAGGCAGTGCAGCTCCTAGCCCCACACCTGCTTGGCTGCTCAGACCCACACACTCACCAGAGTAAAGACTAAGATACACCCTTCTCAGGAGTAAAAAAGGCTAGATAGAAGTGTTTAATGGGATTGACCTGGCACAAGCAGAAAGCTCTGACGGGCGGGATTGGGCAGTACAGGACTAAGAACGCAAAGCCTGGCGGCCCACAGCCCGCCCTGAAGGATGCCAACTGCACCCCCTTTCCAAGGCACACATCAGACTTGCAGCTTCCCTTCCGGCTAACCTACTATTCCTCTATAAATTTAAAAATATGCTCTCGTCTTCGCTGTAGTGTGGTCTCCAGCTGTGGTCCTTGTCTAGCACAGGTGCAGAACTGCTTTGTTGATCTCGGGGTTTGTCCAGTCGCTGCGAATGTCGTCCAGGTGATTATCAAAATCCACGAGTGTTTCGTAGGAGCGGCTGTCCAGGAGTGAAGCTGAGATCCTTTGTGCCTCCGGCCAATCTTCACAGTAGTCGCTGCAGGACAGACAGGAAAGTCAGCCTCATATCTACCAAGACCAATATGCTGCTAAGGACAGAGCAGTTGCTGGGAGACACAGGAACGTGGACTTTTGTGAATGGACAGGTCCCTCCAAACGGGGCACTATAGAATCTAGAGGGACATGGCTGAAGCATCCATGCGACAGAAACCAAACATTGGAGGACCATGGTTCCTCGGTCGGTGTGCATGGAGACCACGGCGTACCACCCAGAGCCCGTGCCCAGGCCAAGGCGGCGCTGCACTCACTGGTGTGGGTCTCTGCACCGCCACCTGTTCTCGTGCTGCTCGTACACATGGATCGTGGGTGCTGCGCAGTCCATCGTGAACTTGGCGTTGTCCACCTGAGAAGGGAGGGTAGTGACAGGCACGAGTACAGTGCTGAGAAGGGCAGGGCCTGCCTAGCTCCCATGGGAGCAGCACAGGTATGCCCATACCAAGGGACTCTTGTGTTGCAGGGTGAGTGTGAGGGCTCCCCGCCTTTCCACAAAGTTGAGCAGAGTTCCCCAACCAGACTCCGTCTCACTCTCAGACTGTGTACCCAGATCCTGCAATGCAGCCCTTCTTCCCAGCCCCCAGGCTACACTGGCTTTGCCCGGTATTTACTGGGCCACCACCAGGGTTTTGGGTTCAGTGGGTTCAGGAGAGCAGGCCAGGACTGCTGGAGCTGGGGCAGCCCCAGCAGGGAAGCTCACACCACAGGAGGGCGAGACTCACCATGATGAGTGCGGCGTCACTGAAGCCCTCTGCGATCCTGGAGGCCACCTTCTCTGCCACCTGGTTTGGGCTGTGGAGAAGGACCTATGAGCTACAATACTCTAGCTGAGCTGACCAGTCCCCTGTCAGTACAGTTCATCACCACCTCACCTAGGAAGGGAGATGGAGCCAAGCGATGGTGAGTGTCGGCTCCACTGAGAGGACTTGGGGTTGTGAGTGCTAGGGCGGACCCTCGGGCATCTTCTAAAGGGCAATGCTTCCTGGAGTGTGGCCTAGGGCAGCTGATGACCTGCTGGGCTGTGGATTGTGCTGGAAGTTGAGTCTGTAATCTCCAACCACAGCAACTTGTCACAGGAGGTCCAGGGCCTAATAATTGAATTTTCTTTTTAAATCAAGTCATTCTTTAGGACATCTTCCCATGCTGTGAGCTTTCAATTTGGTGTCACACTGTTTGATCAATGACATTGGCACACAAAACTTCCCTGGCCGTGCTACTGGGTGAGGTCTGCAGCTTCTGCAGCTATAGCCTGCCCTCCCTACAGGGCCCTCACAGAGACAGAAGGGCCCACTTGGCTCAGTAGTTGGTTATCCACAGCCACCTCCACAGCAGGTTTTGTGCAGGGTGGGCAAGCACTTGTCACCCACACAGAGGAAGAATCAAGGGCCAGAGGGCACAGAGAACAAGAGGTGGCAGCAGAACCTGGGGACCTGTGCACAGGGCTTTCACAGGTGTGGGCAGTCCCAGAGGTGCCCTGACTGACTCAATGAGACGGCACAGCTCTTGAAAACCCCCAAGCCTCTTAACAGTAGTGGGGCACCTCCAGCTCACTGCCTCATTTCTAGAAGAGCCTGTGGGCCATTCTACCGCCCATGATACATAAGCACACTGGGGTCTGTTGGCTCCATCTAACCACACAAGAAAACCCCAGTACTTACTGTGTGGGTATTTTCCAGCTGTCTCCTGGCTTCTAGCTGGCTGCAGCCAAAGGAAGCCTCTGGAGGACAGTGGAGGGCATGGAAGAGGGACATCAGTACGACTGATCTGGGCCTCCCTTCCCTGACGTGGGACCTATCAGGCTGGCTGCTGCCCATGTCCTGTGGCCAAAGGATGTTGCTCCTCTGGAGGTGGCCTTCGTTATCAACTCTTCCTCGCTGGCCCTGGAGGGCTAAGGGATGGAGGCTGCTGTCACGGGCTTGGTCCCTATACACAGCTCCTGAGTTCCATCCATGGCCCACCCCTTCAGGAACTGCTCCCCTATCAGCTCCTTAAGCTGCCCTGACAGGTGTCCTTGGCTACATTCATGGAACCTAGACTGAAGCAGACATGAGCTCAGCCTGCTCAGGAGAGAGCAGAGGTGGGGGCATCGACGGTGCAGGAACCTGGAGCTACTTCAGGTACTAAAGACCACACTTTCACCATAGGCTCCCATCCTAAGAGTTCCAGAGCACAAACCACTTTAACTCCCTCAAGAGAATTAGTTACCCTGCCTTCCACAGACTCTAGATAGGAGAGGGAAGCAGCAGGCTGAGGACACAGGCAGACCTGGTGGCTGCTCCACCTCTATTTGAGCTCCCTCCCTGCACAAGAGAGGAGCCATGGGCAAAACCCTGGCTGCTCATCTGGCCGGTCACCCGCACACCTGAGAAAGCAGGGGGTAGGAGGTGGCGACCCGCACAAGCTTTGCCAACTCAAGATCACCTCCGTGACAGCTTTGTAGCTTCAAACCCTCCACCCAGTGTGCAACCCATACCTGGCATCCTTCACACGCTCATTAGCTTGGTAATAGCCGGCGATCACATAGCTGTTGTCTTTGCACCACGAGTCAATCTAAGAGGACAGAGATGGGAAAAGGACCTCAGCACCAGGTCTGCGACAGTGCACCCCTCCCCCAACAAGACAACCCACACACCCAACAGTCCTTCCTCTGACTACAGTCAGTGAGAACTCAAGAGTTCAGGGCCCAGAGGCAGAGAACTCCCACGCAGGCTGCACTGGGCACTGTGTGGATGCTCTGAGGGAAGCATCCTGATGCTTTCCTTACTATTTAATGCATATTTACATGCTGGAGCTTGAGAAATCCTGATCACTTAAAACTGGTTCCAAGTTCTCCACACTGTGACACTGTTGTCTCGAATATGCTGAGCACACTTAGGCCATCTTAGCATTTTAGATACACATTAGGTTGGAGACGCCTTTCTTAGAGCAAACCTCTGCAAGTAAGGAAAACTAATGTTCAGACAGGTTCTGAGTAGGCATAGTGGATAGGAACAGATCGAGACAGGACCTCCATCTTTGTCTGAAGTCTTTGATACGGGCTTTAACATTCTTAGTTACACCCGCCAGGGTTGGAGTTGCTGTAAACAGGCACCTGGGGTGGGTGCAAACGGCGGCAAGTCTTTGCAGTGTAGCATGTTTGTGTCCTGTGGGGGAAACAGGAGCAGCGGCAGATTCTGAGAAGTTGGCTGCTCTGTGGCTTATCACATCCAGTCTAGCTTTCTGAAGGTCTAATGCTTGCCTGTGGCAGACACACACACAAATAAAGTAAACCTTAAAGCCAAAATCCAAAACCCTATCAATGCTAGTTAGACCTGGTAGCATTTGTGTGTGGTTTTAGTATTTGGGAACTCATGCAGAAAGATCTTAAGTTTGTGGTCAGAAGCCCATAGACACCACAGTGTGGGTACCTGAGCTACACAAGACTACTGTCTGTCTGTCTGTCTGTCTGTCTTTCTTTCTTTTTTTTGGAGAGAGGGTTACTCTGTACAACCCTAGATGCCCTGGAACTCACTCTGTAGACAAGCTGATCATGAACTCAA
This sequence comes from Mus minutoides, assembly GCA_902729485.2. Classification (NCBI taxonomy): domain Eukaryota; kingdom Metazoa; phylum Chordata; class Mammalia; order Rodentia; family Muridae; genus Mus; species Mus minutoides. The sequence continues at coordinate 693,571 of LR749510.1, read as the reverse complement.
AAGATCTGCCTGCCCCTGGCTCCTGGGATTAAAGGTGTATGCTGGCACCACTGCCAGGTCCAGAAAAGTCTTAAAAAACAAACACAACACAAAAATGCCTGTGTTTAAAACCTGCTCGCATCCCCACGCTGGTTCAGACCCCAGTCTCCTTCATGACTAAAAACAGACATTGAGGCAGGTCTTTGAGTCCCTGGCTCATGTGGACTAGAATACTTCCAAATTCCTGACAACTCCATGAGTTACCATATTGGGACAAAACCAGGGCTCACTGAACAAGCTAAAAATGCTGGTCATCTACCCAAAAGATTAGAGTTACATCCCCAAATATTTATAATGGCTCCATTGCACAAATCCTGGCAAAGCTAGCCACATGCTCCCGTCTCCTCTTAAGGGAACAGGTGCTACAAATGTCCCTACCTAGAAGTTTCTCTCCCTTCCCGAGCTCACCCCACACGCCATCAGAAGGCCTTACTCTAAGTTTTGGGTTTAGCCCCTTTTCCTTAACTCAAAGCTGACCTTGTCTTTGCTGCAGGCAATCCCACCTCTGCTCAGATCCCCTGTCTCAGGGCCTACAGATTTCCCATTTCCTGCTCTTTGAAACAGGACACTCAAATAAATACACTGGCATAAAAAACGTTATCTCACAGATGAGCAGTCTATAATGAGGCTGGCTCCCCCTGTAAGTTCTGGGCACCCCCACTCCAGCCTGTTTTCCTGGGTCTGCACTACCTACACCCTCCTGACCCACTCCTGTCACCATTCCTTACCTGTTGACTTGTTTAATGAGACCCATGCTTACTCTGGTCCTATACAGAGAATCGAGGACCATCTCTCTGCCCGTGAATATCTTTTGAAGTACATTCAGCTGACCACAGCTATGCTGTGTTTACTATTGGGGCATAACACTATTTTATGCCCTAACAATACAGTATCAGTCTTCAGTGAACAGTTTAATCTGGCTCTTTAGCCAAAAGGTCCAGGACTTATATCTGCCTCATACAAACACAATACCACCTTGAACTTGTTCTCTGAGCATGGCCTTGAGGCTGACTGCTATGACAAATGCAACACAGGCTTCATCCCCGTGTCTGCAGAGGATGAATTCCTATGTGAACATCCCAGGCACCCAACTAAATTTCAGTGGAGAGGCCTTAATGCTGTGACCTGGAACTTCAGAACTCTGTGGGGAGGCATAAAGTAAACCAGGCCATAAAAGCTCTGGCTTGGCTCTATGAACTGCAACAAATTTTCACTGTGTGTATTTGTTTTTGTCTCCCACCCAACTCATGAGTGCTTAGGACCTGCACGCGGCCTATCCATCAGCCAGGGAACAGACTCCCTCCTGCGTACTCAGAGGCAGAGAAACGTTTTAAGAACAGGGGAAGAGGGCTGGTGAGATGACGCAGTGGTTAAGAGTTCTGGATATTTTCAGAGCACCCACATGGTGGTTCATGACTGTATATAACTCCAGGGATTTGGCATTCTGGCTTCCACAAGTAACACACACACACACACACACACACACACACAGGCAAACACTCATACACATGAAATGTTTATTTTTTATTATGTATATGTCTGTGTGTAGGTGTGTGTACAGGAACGCAGATGCCTGTGGAGGCCGAAGGTGTCAGATTCCCTAGAACTGGAGTCACAAACTGTTGTAAGTCACCCTACACAGGTGCTAGGAATTGAACTCTGTCTACGGAAGAGTAGCAAGTGCTCTTAACCACAGAGCCATCTCTCTAGGTCCTAAATAATTAACAAACCAACTAGGGTTAGGTGGCCTCTGAAGAGTGAGGTATAAGGATGGGAAGAGACGGGCATACAGAGGCCTCAGAGCCTGGAGGGTTGCCACTGGCCTACAGTGGCAGCACACAATCAAGTAACCTGCCCCCTCCCAAGTAGGCCAAGATAAAGCACAACTTGGACGCTGACCTCTGCCAATGACCATTGTCCCAGCATGGCTACCTGAAAATCCAGGCCTCTACCAGGAAGTTTATTAAGATCAGCACAGGAATAGCAAATAGCTGTCCAGGACCACAGGGAGATAAGTGAACTTCAGACAGACACCATAGTCTCCTCAGACACGTCTTCACAGAAGGAGAAAGCTTTTAGCTGGGTGTGAACCTGCCCCCTCTGCTCAATGTCCTCTATGCTGTTCTGGGACAGTCACATTGGAGAGCTATTGAGGGGCCAGGGCCAACCCTGGTAAGACTGCACAGATGGCCCCTTCTCTGAAAGCCTGCTAACATTGTATCTAAGCACCGTCATCTATCTCAAGTGACTCCATGTTAACCAGAGATCAGGCAAAGCTAAGAGCCACACCACATCTGATCCTGCACGCACCAAGTGGAGGGTTGCCTGGTCAAACCTCCTGTCTGTAGCAAGAAGCAGGCCTTGGCTTCAGTTTCATTGAGCTACTTCTCAGTCCAGCCCACATTTCTCCTTGGAAGAGAAGCTGGGGGTGGAGTGGGACTGCTAACAAGAGGGAAGTACCCAGGACAGATGGGACAGCAGTTGTGGGGCATGGAGTGGAGACAGTAGAAAGAACACTGGCCTGAAACCACATCATGGTAAGAAAGTCATCTGAGCAGAATGCAGAGAGCCACCTCCGCTGCCAAAACCAAGGCAGGGGAAAGACAAAGGGCTTAGAGAAACAGGGTTACGCTAATTTCCCTACCAACCCTTTTATGGGTTTTTGCTATTAAGAGTAATTCCTTCACTGCCTACGTCAAAGGGCTTGAGGATAAATAATAGGCATAAGTACTTAAACAGATGAAAAGCACCCGGAAATGCAAGGATTTTTGTCTAATGGAAAATGATAATAGAAATCCCTTCAAAGGAGTCTCATGCCGTCCTTTGGCAGAGCACACGTTAAGAAGTGGCTGGCTCGTCTTTACCACATTTGGTGATCATTCCAGTGTGAGCTCCTTGGCAGTGGGAACCACCAGGATGGGGCCTCACTGAAGTAACTGCATGGGTTCAGCCTGCATTTTGATGGCTGCAGGCTCTAAACCCAGAGACCTCTCCTGGCCTTCAGTGTGCAAGGTTGCAAAGTAAACAACACAAATTGAAGAAAACTCAGGTGCCAGAGAGGCTGGTTAGACAGCCCAGGGGAAGTAGAGGAAAATATTCAGGGCAGGGGGCATGTATAGGAGGAACAGTAGTACTGGGAACTGAGTGTGTGTTTGGGAAGAGACAGCCTGGAGGACAAGGAAGCATGAGCAGAGGGGTGGGGGAGGGAGCAGCAGGCACACTGCTCTGAGGGACTTGGCTGCTTCCGTGGGCATAGGGTCACGTCCTGAGACAGTTGCACTGTCCCGAGAGATGCTGTCAGACCCCAGTCCTTCAAGGGGAGCCTGCAACCTGCTACAGGAGGCGGCTCATCTGAGTCAGGCAGGTGATGTAGGGACAGGTTCAACAGGAGCCTGAGGGAGACACTCCACAGGCATCGGAGCTCATCACAATGGAGCCCAGGCCTGAGACTCAGTGTTTCCACACTGTTAGAGGGACACAGTGGAGGGCAGCACTGGAAGACAGTGGTCACAGCATCTGGTGCACAAAGCCAGACCGCCTCAGATGCAGAGGCCCTGAGGCAGGTCACATGGCCTGGGGGGCTGGGCTGGCCTGACACTTAAATGCCCAGACCATCCTAACCCTCCAACGTTGACCAGCTAACTTAAGGAGGAAAACAAAACAAAACACAACACACACACACAAAAACTACCTTGTTTTGTTTTTCAAGACAGGGTGTCATTATGTAGCTAGCACCAACTGTCCTGGAACTAGTTGTGTGGAACAGGGTGGCCTTGAACTTAAAGAACTTAAAGGCCACTTTGCCTTGGCCCTTGTTTTAGTTTTAAGTCCAGGTCTATAAGTGAGTACGGGCATGTGAGTGCAGTGTACACAGAAGTCATAAGAGGGAGTCCGGAGACAGAGTTAGTGGCGGTTGTACGTGTCTGACCTAGTCAGGACTGTTCCTCTAGGAGAGCAACCAGTGCTCCAACCACTGAGCCATCTCTCCAGCCCTCCATCAGCTGGTGCTAGGCGCTCTTCAGCACAGAGCTTGTCAGACCTCTACAAATCCAAGTCTAACTGAGCCCCGGGTTCAACCCACCCCACCAAGTCAGGAGAACCAGAGAAGCCTGCCCTACTGTGGAAGGCAGGGCCCAACTCAGGTGCAACTCCCTTGCTAACAGAACAATTAAGATGGTGGCCAGAATCACCCACTGGAACCCCCAAGACTCTCTTCAGTAACTAAGCATCATCTACAAATCTTCCTCCAGCTCAGAAAGAATCTTAAAAAAAAAAAAATCCATACAATAACTCTTCAAGACATTCAAAATGTGCCTAGTAAACTTGCCAATTTGCCTAAAGGCTCTTTTAGTTAGCTGGAAATTACCTCTGGTAATTTTAATGTAAATTACCTGTTTTAATGTAAATTAAATAATGAATGAGCAAGGCGTGGTGGTAGTGCACACCTTTAGTTAGACCTAGCCTCAGGCAGGCTGGTCTGTGTGTAGGAGGCCAGCCTAGTCTACAGAAGAGTCCCAAACTCCGCAAGGCCACAAGAGTGAAACCCTGACCCTCTCCCCCCCCCAAAAAAAAACCAAAAGAAACTGAAGTCAAGGAATGCTTGTCACGTCAGTAATCCCAGTTCTCAGGAATCTAGAGCAGTTAGAGCTGGGAGTCCCAGGCTAGCATGGAGGCTACATTCAAAGCAAAGTCTCTGATTCAATGCGGTCATTTGGTGGGGGAGGGGAGACAGGATTCGCATTCCCTCCCCAGCCAGCTCAGGTTCTCTCTTGGAAGCTCTTTCTGAGATGTAAATGAGGCTGTAGGGCGACTGGGTGGGGCGTCAGGACTGCACCTGACTACATCAGCCCAGGGCTGTATAAAGGCAAACCGCAGAGTTAGAATTCCGGGTCTTGCAATTGTCTCTCGGGCAGAGAGAGCAAGTCTGATTACAAAGGCAGAAACAGCAGTCGGTATTATGACCTATAATCTTGCTAAAACAGCAAGTCTGGGGGAAAAAAAATCGGCAAGTGGACCCACAAAATACAAAAACAAACAAACCTCTGTAAAACTAGAGATTTACATGCTACGGGCATTTTTTTTCCTTTGTGGTCTCACAAGCACGTTAAGTTTAAACTTTAAACGTTACCCATCCCAGGTCTCGCTATGTAGACCAGGCTGGCCTCGAACTCTTGCCTCCCCATCCCGAGTGCTGGTTTTAAGGACGTCCACCACACACTCGAGTTTCTCGGTCATCTTACAAAACCTCGAGAGCTCGCGACGCCGCCTCCCCGGGAGCAGCCGCTGCGTCCCGCGGCGGGCGCCCGACTCCGCCCGGCCCGGAATCCCCGCGCCGCGGCCGCGAGCTTACCAGGGTGAGCGCCACCTCCAGCATGGGTGTCAGGGCCAGCGTGCCGTGGAAGAGCGGGATGCAGTCCACGAAGAGAGTGTGGCTGCCCGCGCCGGGAGGAGGATGCTCCTTGCGCGGCCTCTGCCTCTCGGCCACCAGGAGCCCGTTGACGGCGCAGTGCGGGTACTTGGCGCCGTGGAGCACCATCTTGCAGTAGGCCTGCGTGGTCAGCTTCACGCCGGGCATCGCGAACCACGCACCGCGGTCCTCCGCTGCGACCCCCGCTGCACGCCGTGACGCGCTCGCACCTCTGGCCGCGGCCTCCCGCCTCAGCCCGGCCAGTCGGAAAGCGTCTGCCGGAAAGCAGCAGCGACCCGCTCGGCCTTTCGCGACACTTGCCGCTCCGCCCCACCCCACCCCGCCCCGCTCTCGGAAGCAGACGGGCGTGGGGCGGGGCTTCCCCGATTCCCGCGATGCTTCGCGGCTCCGTCTTGCTTTTCCGGTTGCGGGCCCCGTTCTTCCGGTCGCGAGCACCCCGGGGTGTAGAGGGCGGTCGCGGCGGTCGCCTGGGCAGCGGTGGCAGGTGACGGCCTTGGACGGCGGGTGAGGGCGGCACGGTCGGGGGGCCAAGGACCTGGAGCGCCGGGGCCGGGAGCGGTGCCACCGAGGCGCCCCCGGATCCGAGACTTGAGCAGCTCCGTGACCTTGGGGCGCCCGCTTCCCCGGGCGGGTCTGTTGTCTCGGGTCCCCGCTCCCGCCTGCCGGGCACCGGGCGTTCCCGCTCCGCCAGGCCCGAGGGACAGCGACCTGAGCCCTGACGTCACGCTACGGTTTCTGCCTCCCCGGGCGTTGATTTTTTTTTTTTTCCGGGCTCGGACGTTCTCTCTCTCTAGGGGATCGAATCTCAGGGGTTGTGTGCTAAAGTGAGGCGTGGAGCTCGGGTCGCTGGGGCGGGTGACAGGGTCATCCAGGTCGACTGCAGGACGCAGGGACGGGAAGCGGGCCAGGGCCTGAGCCCGGGCGGCCTCCTCCCTCTGGCCCTTCGCAGTCTCTGCGCAAGTCGGTTTTTAAAATAAAACCCAGTCGCAGGCGGTGTAGCACCACCGCCACAGCGAGGGACAGCTATGCCGTGCTATACCGAGTTCTAGCAGTTTCAGTCATTTTTGTCTTTCTAGTTAATTTTTAAGAAGCCAGGTTTATAGTTATTGGCCAAAGCAATGTATATTACAGCCCTTGGCTTGATGTCAGGAAGCTCACCCTGTGCCTTCGCATCTGTAATAAAAACCGGATCCTGGGGGCATGTCTCTGCCCTGTAATGCCGGCTCTTATGAGGTCGAGGAAGATAATAGTGGAAGCTTTCAGGCCAGCCATGCCTTAAAAAGATAATGAAATCATGACAAAAAAAAAAAGCATTTAACGGTGGGGGGATAAGTTGCACTTACTTCCTTAATGTTCTGTGGCAAAAAGACTTCCGCCAGAAGGTGTTTTCTCTCATTGTTAGAGTTATACTTTTTTTGTCTTTCAGAATGTTGGCTTCCAGGGCGCTTAGCCTGATTGGCAAGAGAGCCATTTCTACTTCGGTATGCCTTCGAGCACATGGTGAGTGGGACTTTTACTCCTTCCCTGCCCTTTTCTTTTTCCTCTCTTTGGTTTCTCATGACTGGGTTTCTCTGCATAGCTCTGGCTGCCTTGGAGCTCAGAGACTTAACCTGCCTCTCCTCTGCCTCTCATGTTCTGGGATTAAAGATGTGTACCACCATGCCTGGCTAAAGACTTTAACTTTCAAATAGGCTAACCTAATGTCCTTTTGCCCCTATGTCGAAGGTCCTATGCTGGGATTTTAACAGATACCTGGTAGCTTGACCTTGCAGGGATTTTAGGGAGAGAGGAGAATTTGGCGTTTGTCTGCTTGAAGGAGCATGGATAAATCCTATTAGTCTGGGTCTTTGCTTGCTTTAGTTTCTTATATTTTTTTCTCTCTCCTTTCTTCCTTCCCTTTTTCCTCCCTTCCTTCCAGTCTCACTGTGTAGCTCTGACTGGCTTTGGACCCACAGGGTGCCTGACTGTGCCTCGTGAATGCTGTGGTTAAAGGCACGATACCACACCTGTAAAGTTCTGTCCCTTCTGTCCATCTCCATGTCTTACTTTAATCTTTTCCTGCCACAAGACTCTGTAAACTTATTAAGCCCCACTTTTGTTGCCATCCCAGAAGCATGGAAGCAAAGGAGGTGGGTGGGCTTGAGTCTGAGCTGTGTGGATTTCACTTTAATCGTGGACTGGGTGCTGGGTCTTAAGGCTCTGCCTTCTCCACTGAAATGCACAGACACACAAGGTTTTGGTTCTGAGCCTAGCATCACCACTTTAGCTTGGCATTTATGAAGCTTGTTTTTCGTACCAGTGTTAGGCACCGAGAGAGAATGTGTGAGCTGGACCTTCCACAGAGAGCTTGCAATGCAGAGCGGGCTGGCTACGTGAAGGTAGTGTTAGACAGCCCCATAGGTGGACTGGGTAGTCCGGCCGGCAATCTGAAGAAGGCTTTTAGAAGAAGGTTTTGCTGCTGAAGGCCTAGCAGTGTGAGGCGTGAGGCTTGGGCTATAGATGAGAAGTTTAGAGGAGGTTTGTCCATCTAGAGGCCCAGACAGCAGCATGCATTCTCCCTGCAGCAGCCTCCATGTTTGTGGTCAGTGTAGCGTCCTGCAGCAGTGATAGTGCTGAGCATCTGTCCTGTTGATGCAGGCTGAGACATAAGTGTTGGGTAAGGGAAGTCCCTCCTTTATTAACCAACATGGAAAGACTTGCTCCATCTCCAAGCACAGATGTCTGTGACAAGACCAGTTAGTTTTTGTTTGGCTTGGCTGTCATTTTTTTGGTAGTCTGGCCAGTGGACAAGGAGCTGCAGTCTCCTTGTTGTCCTCTGTGGACATCCGTGCCTACAGTATTAGAGCACTTTGGGACTCTGCTGGGGCACTGCTGTCAGTTGAGGTATTCGTGGTGTGAGGTGACTGAGAAGAGATCTGAGCAGCCGGGCAGCGCCTTGGGTGAGAACAGACGTGAACTTGTGATTGCAGAGTCTTTGCTTTGCCTCCCTTTTATTTTGTAAATTTCTCCCAAAGGTTGAGGTTTACTAAGGGCAAGAAGGGCGACTGAGGCCTAGCATATGCCTGGGTAGGTAGGGAAGTTTCTGCAACCGGGCCTACTTGGAAGTAAGGCTGCCAGCTCCCGTCACCCACAGCCCTTAGGCCCAAACAGGGCTGAGGAGCAGGGATGGTTGCTTGGGACTTGTCTTCCTGTGCTGCATAGCCCCCAGCGGTCGTCGTCTGCGGTCGTCTTTCCACGTTTCCCATGCTTCAGGTGGGGACGATGCCAGTTCTTGCCTAGGGAGGCCACTCACTCAGGTGAGGTCAACTCCCTTCCACACGTGGCACACTTGGGCATGGTGGAGCCTGGCCCTGCACAGGTGGCTGCAGCTAGGAGGAATCCGACTGTGGGCTCTGCACCTCTGACCTTTTAAAAGAGGAGGGTTTGGCCTTTGCTTTCTTCTGATCGAGGCCCAAGCTCTGAAGTATGCCTAGAAAACAACTTACCCACTCTTGATCTAGAAAGTATGGCTGACGTGCTCTGAGACCAGGAGAGTTTATGGCAGTCTGATAGACTGTAATCTAGTACAATACATTGAGCTGTAATCCACACAATACATTGGGTCACTCAAGTCACTTCTCATTATTTTAGTATAATTGCTGGTATGTGCCATTATCATAGTTGATTGATTCTGGATCTTTCTCACCCTAATTTACATATATCTCAATAGCCTGCAGTCCTTGTCTTTTTAGCCTAGAGACATAGGGTTGAGGGTGTGTGTTGAACTTGGTAGGAATGTTCAGTAGCTGCCGTTCTTTTTCTGATCATTGCCTCCTAGTTTTAGGACCGAGTTTCTGTGATCGTTCAATCAGGAGGTCTTTGCGCTCCTCCTGCTTCCACCTGCCGAGTGCCTGGGTTCAGCCTGTGCTAGCATGTCCAGCTTGAGACTCACAATTTTTTTTTTAGATTTATTTATTATTATATCTAAGTATACCGTAGCTGTCTTCAGACGTACCATCTGATTACAGATGATTGTGAGCCACCATGTGGTTGCTGGGATTTGAACTCAGGACCTTCAGAAGAGAAGTCAGTGCTCTTAACCTGAGTTCTCTCTCCAGCCCCAGAGACTCACTGGCTTTTTTTTTTTTTTGTGCACCAAAGTAAACACATGGAAGGACCACAGCACTACTTAAGGCTTAGTCTATTGTGTACCAGCATGACCTGGAGATTCAGACATGGGCCTGAGCTTAGTCTATTGTGTACCAGCATGACCTGGAGATTTAGACATGGGCCTGAGCTTAGTCTATTGTATACCAGCATGACCTGGAGATTCAGACATGGGCCTGAGCTTAGTGGGCAAAGCATTCTGCAAAGCTTTGTCCTACAGACAGCTGGGGCAAGTTAGAGCTTTTAACAACAGGAAACCATGGGGGTGCAATCCAGCTTGGTTTCTTGTGGCCTGAGCTTTGGTCCTGGTGAGTCCGGGGTGATACGCAGATGCATGCTCACTGTGACGGTGGGATGGAGCGGCCAGAGCCTCCCCTTGGGTCTGGCTTTCTCCACTGCTCATGGTGGGCTGACTGGACTGTCTTTGAGGGTTTTAAGTGGGAAACATGGGGAGGAGCGCAAACCTGACCTGTCGTGGGTCTGCTTATTGAGCCCAGCATTCCTCCCTCAGTCTGCTTCCTGACACATGTGCCTTCCTCCCCTGGGACCCAGGTGTCCTGTACTGCTCAGTTGTCACTCAGAGTGTGAGCCCATGGGGGGGGGGGATGCTTGTTTCCTGACAGTGCCATCCATGTATGTCCAGAGTTAACCTTAGTGAGCAGTAGGTACTTGGTAAGTCCTTGGTTGTGCGGGTCACAGTGACCCATCAGGACTCTGCAACAGCTGCCTTTCCCTTTTTGAATTTTATGTCCTTAGTGTGAGACCCTGTGGTTGGGTCTCCATTTAGTCCAATTGCTTGTCTAACAACCCTCAGCCCTGGTCCTGCCTCTGGTGACTGTAAGTCCTAGGGTTTGGTTAGGTCAGGCTTTCGTTTTAACCATTGACCTGTTACCGCCCTTCTGCCTAGACTGCCATCCACACGGGTTTTCAGGTCTATCCAATGTGCTTTAGGGAGCGTTGTGAAGAGTGAAGACTATGCTTTCCCGGCTTACTCTGATCGGCGCGACTACCCGTTGCCTGATGTGGCCCATGTCACGATGCTGTCTGCCAGCCAGAAGGCCCTGAAGGAGAAGGAGAAGGCCGACTGGAGCAGCCTTTCCAAGGATGAGAAAGTCCAATGTGGGTATCAGAGGGTGCACAAAAACTCAGTAGTGTGTGGAGGTGACTGTACTGGATCAGCTCTCCCGGCTGGGCTTCTAGGTATCCATTCGATACTGTTGGCTTGGCCAAAAGAGGAGCCATGTGACCTCACAGTCCTGTGACCTCCTGTCCAAGGGCTATGCTCACAGCTCTGCATTTTCCCCTCCATGTGTGCTAGTGTGTGAGTGCAGGTGTGTGAACAGTTATGTGTTCTAGGCTTGTCTGTGCTGTCCCTGGGATGGGTTTCTTCAGGGAGGGGGCTGAGCCCTCTGGAGGTGTTCTTTACCCTGCATTTGTCTCCTTCAGTGTACCGCATCCAGTTTAACGAGAGCTTTGCCGAGATGAACAGGGGCACCAATGAGTGGAAGACAGTTGTGGGCTTGGCCATGTTCTTCATCGGCTTCACTGCGCTCGTTCTGATTTGGGAGAAGAAATATGGTAAGGAGAGAGGGTGAGGCAGGACCAGGACAGCTGTAGCTCTTGGTGCTGTTGGTGTCTTATGTGGCCTCCAAGCCCAGATGGATAGAGACACTGTGATCATGGGAACAGTTATGAGCTAGAGCATGCCTTTGTGGCCAGCTGTCCTTGTAGCAGAGCAAGATGGTTTGCTTTGTATAGCATACCATGTTCTGTAGCTTAATTAAGCCTCATGTCCACAGAGGATTGCATAGTGTGAGTTAGGAGACCCATTGGCTGCAGGGCTGGCTGTGTGGTTGGCTGGCTGTTCCTGAGCACCTGGAGTCTGGGGTGTCGGCCTTTCCATAGTGTTTGGACACTGTTGCGCTTGCCTGCTCTCTGACATACATCCTCTCTGGGTCAGGTCGTGTTGCATTCTGAGCAGGCCCTCCCCTCCTGAGTGTGGTTGCAGATTACTAATATGCCAGCCCTCTGAGTGGCACCCCTAGCTGTGTGCTGGGCCGCCCTACAGACCGCCACTGACAGCTTAATCCGTAGGACTTCCCAGCTGACCTTTCACAAGCAAAGGAGGTTCTGAGATAGGAGTTACCGTGCCCTGGATTAAAGCCCGTGTGAGAGAGGGGTTGGGGGCAGGTGGCAGGGCAGCCTTCCTCACAAAGTTGTTCTGTTCCACAGTGTATGGCCCCATCCCTCATACCTTCGATCGTGACTGGGTGGCCATGCAGACCAAGCGGATGCTGGACATGAAGGCCAACCCCATTCAGGGCTTCTCCGCCAAGTGGGACTATGACAAGAATGAGTGGAAGAAGTGAGAGCCTGCTGCCTGCTGGCTCCTGCCTCCCTCCCTCCCTCGGCTTGCTGGAAGCTGCCGTGTCCAATGGTCCATGCTAATAAAAGACCAGTCTACGTGGTGCCTGTGTGGTTCAGTCTTTGGCAGTCCCTAAATGAAGGTGCCTGTCTGCTGAGATGTTGGTCTCTCTCACAGTGGAAGTGAGGAGGGTTTTAAGGTTTTTGCTAGTTGCATCATTACTGTGTGTGGTGCATGTCAGGCGCATGTGGGGGGAGCAGAACGACATGGGAGTTGGTGTTCATCCTCCATTTTGCTGTGGTCAAGTTCAGGTCACCAGGCTGCGTGACAGGAGTTTCTTTCTACCCACTGTGATGGGTAAATATATTCTGAGTAGGGGACTTGCGTTTTAACTCGTTGAGGAAGAGTGTATAAAAATGGAACCTGTCAGGCAGTGGTGACTCCCAGTATGGACAGGGGCGCAGGGACAGGCAGATCTCTGAGTTCTGGGACAGCCAGGGCTGCACGGGGAAACCCTGTCTTAAAAACAAACAAGTAAAAAATTGAAACTAGACTGACTACTATGGTGGTCTGGGAGAGTGTAGGTTGTGACATTTTACATGGTCTTAAAATCCTGTTAGGGTGGTGTCTTAGTCAGGGTTTCTATTCTTGCACCAAGAAGCAAGTTGGGGAGGAAAGGCTTTATTCAGCTTACACTTCCCACATTGCTGTTCATCACCAAGGAAGTCAAGACTGGAACTCAGTCGGGTCAGGAAGCAGGAGCTGATGCAGAAGCCATGGAGGGATGTTACTTTACTGGCTTGCTCAGCCTGCTTTCTTTTTTTGTTTTATTTTTTTGTTTTTTTGAGACAGGGTTTCTCTGTATAGCCCTGGCTGTCCTGGAACTCACCTTATAGACAGAAATCCGCCTGCCTCTGCCTCCCAAGTGCTGGGATTAAAGGCGTGTGCTATCATGCCCGGTCTCAGCCTGCTTTCTTATAGAACCCAGGACCACCAGCCCAGGGAAGCCCCCCCCCCCCCATGGGCCCTCCTGCATTGATCACTAATCGAGAAAATGCATTACAGCTGGATCTCATGGAGGCATTTCCTCAAGGGAGGCTCCTTTCTCTGTGATAACTCCAGCCTGCGTCAAGTTGACACACAAAACCAGCCAGTACAGGTAGCCTGACAATCCTAGATGGTAGCCTACAGAAATTGCCGTGAGTTACTTCTGAGACTTTCTAGCTCTTGAAATTGTCACCACTGAATAGAGGTAACCGCTGGGCTGTGCAGAGCAGGCCAGGCTGTGACAGCTGGCCAGGCATGGTGACACAGTCTCCACACCAGCACTCAGAAGGCAGAAGCAGAGGCAGAGTTATGACAGTAAGTTTGAGGACAATCTGGCTGACATGGTTGAATTCTAGGCCAACCAGAGCTATGTAGACCCTGACAAAACCAAACTGCAGTGATAGCTGGGGTGTGGCCAGTAGAAGCCCAGTGTGCCTCAGGCCTGGTGTTCCAAACTCTGTCACAAGCTGGCAGCAGAGCTGCAGCCTGGAGAGCAGTGGCTTCGTGAGTGCCAGCATGGCCCCTGAGTGTCTGCCTGGCCCCTGACGAGCACTTGGGAGACTCAGCCTACTGCCTTGTCCCATGTAAGCACCAGAGATCCTTGAGCTTGGATGGTGCTCATGGAAGAGGGGGTCTCTTGAAGCATAGCTGTGATGCAGGGTGGTCCAAGGAGTCGAATAGGACCTGGGCTTTCTGCATGGCTACAGTAAGTCGAGCAGGAGCCATGGTTTCTCCATGATGATCTAGAAAAATCTGTTTTTATTTGGCTTTTGAGATTTTCATATTCCACATCGTTTTAATTGGGGTTCAGCAATCCTAGCCTTTGATGACTCATTCTCATCGACACAGTGTTTGAGTTGACATCCACTTTCCTTTTTCTTTTTTCTCCTGGGAGCATGTTAATGTCCGTAGTTGTTGGGACATACATATAATCATTCTGTTTTTTGCTACAGGGTTTCTCTATGTAGTACTGCTTATCCTGGAACTAGCTCTGTAGACCAGGCTGGCCTTGAACTCACAGAGCTCTGCCCTGCCTCCACTTCCCTGGTATCAAAGGCTTTTCCACCATCCCGGCTTCCAGGCTTTTACTTGGAGCCTTATTGTAGGATTAGTGGTTTGTGGAGGAGACAGGTCATGTGTTTTCACTGAAACTTGTGTACTTGGTACCAGGTTTTTGGTTGCATTTTCTTTTTCTTTTTTTCTTTTCCTTTGTGTGTGTGTGTGTGTGTGTGTGACATAAATTCAAGACCCAGTGGTGGTGGTTCTTTTCAGTGGAAGACTTAGGTCAGAGGGTTGAAGTGTCATTTCTCTCGGGGACTGGTGCTTCAGGCTGATGGCTCTCAGGTTTTCCTCCTGAGTCAGCTTGGACCTTCTGCCTGGGAATACAGCTTCACTGTGAAGATTTCTCACATCCCTCCCTAGGTTCGCAGCTCCTCTCAGAGCCACTGAAAGACACAGAACTTCCCTTTGCTGCGGACCTAAATCAGAGCCAAACCTGATCTCTACCCTGGGCGCACAGCCCCCAGGTATCACCTGGACTCCACCCTCATCCTACAGAATGCTGGGAAATGTCCTTTTTTTCCAAGATAGTTTATGTATGCTTGTTGGGACTCATGGCAGCCCTCTGATATTAGTACTCCAAGTCTTAGCATCCCAGCATGCACCACCACGCCCGGCTCTATTGCACTGTTTTACTGCAGTGTGTTTAGTCCGCATGCGCCAAATGCTGTTTATCCGTCGGCCAGTGGTGAGCCTTTGGCTGTGCACCTGCCGCTTCTCTGAGCATTTCCGTGCACCCAGGTGTGGCACCTTTGTTTCTGGTCACCTTGCACTTTTATATTCTTTGCTTTCTGACTGGGCACTACTTACACTGCCGCTGGCATCTGAGAAGCGGCCACTGATGAACACAGGCAGGGGTCGAGCTACACTAGGCCTGGGCTGGTGGGGCGTCACCTTGGACCTCCTGTGAAGCGTCCCCAGGACTGGGGTGGCATAAAGTCTCCAAAGGGAAGGGTCTCAACAATTGCAAATGTCCCTACCCCTCTGGAGCAGTACAGGGCTTGAACCTGGGGCCTCTCCAACACACACAGGCAAACACTGGGCTACTGAGCTACAGCTCCAGGCTTTGTGCTTGGTCTTTAAAGAAGAATGATTTCAGAGCTGGGGAAATGGATCAGTGGTTAGCAATGTGTTCTGCTTTTCCAGAGGACCTGAGTCTGGTCCCCAGCACCCATGTCAGATGGCTCTAAATTGCCTGTAACGCCAGCTCCAAGGGATCTGATGCTCTCTTCTGGGCTGTGCCGGCACTTGCGCTACCATAATCGTGCCCCCCTCCCCCCAAACACAGGATTTAAAAAGTAATCTTTTGTTTTTCATTTATGTTTCCTGAGACAAGGATTTCTCTGTGTAACAGCCCTGGCTATCCTGGACTCATTTTTGAAGACCAGGTTGGCCTTGAATTCATAGAGATCCACCTGCCTCTACCTCCTGAGTTCTGGGATCAAAGGCGTGTGCCACCACATCCAGCCCTAAACCATCTTTATCAGTGTGGTGGTTCCTGCTTTTAATCCCAGTACCCAAGAGAGGCAGGTTTTTGAGGGCAGCCTGGTTTACATAGTTTCAGGACTACATCGAGAGAGACCCTGTTACATCGAGAGCATTATTCGTTTAGTATGTACTTTGTATGTGTGGGTGTGTGCGTGGGTGCTAGATTGAGTGTGCAGCGGTCAGAAGGCAACCTGTGGGTATCAGTTCTCTGTATACAGGGGGTCCAACTCAGGCGGTCAGGCTTGGCAATGGGAGCCTTTCCCGAGGAGCCACCTCGCCAGTCCATGCTTACGTCCTTTGTCATTCCCGAGTCACACAGCTCTGGCCGAGAAAAGGGCCTCAAGATTCCTTTCCAAAGGGTTGTCTTCTGCTCCCGGGCCTCTCAATGGCCCCTGTCTCCTGAGTTTGGTGCCCACCACAGCTGTTTCCATGCACTGTATTCTCAGCTCTGGGCAGCAGAGGGCGCTCAGAGACCTAAGCAATCCGTGTAAAGTTGGAGCAACTGAAATCAGAGCCAAGACTGCGGAATGATGTGTGAGCCTCTCATGTTGGTCTTGTTGGAGCACCTGCGACAGTGCCTGGGACTTCATAAGTGCTCAGTAAGGGAAAACATCCAAACCCTATGGGTGAGCCCACCTCCAGGGGGCTTCTAAAATTACTTCATCTTTTTGTTCTTTCACTTCCCTTCCCCTATGAAGTCAGCACTGAGAGCAGCCAGACCTCAGGGTCTCCCTCAACTGCCCGCTGAGCTAGTGCAGGCTGTGGGCAGCTCCTTGCTTTGGGAGAGATGTTCTGGGTTCAATTCCTTTAGGAAACAAACGCCTGTGCCAGCTTGATCTAGGCATGAATGAGGTGAGACCTGGGGATGAATATAGAAAGCAGGTATTCTCACCCTTGAAGAGAGTGTTCCTTTAAGAATCCAACGGTTGGGCTGGAGAGATGGCTCAGCAGTTAAGAACACTGATTGCTTTTCCAGAGGGTCCTGAGTTCAATTCTCAGCAACCACATGGTGGCTCACAACCATCTGTAATGGGGTCTGATGCCCTCTTCTGGTGTGTTTGAAGAGAGTGACAGTATATTCACATACATTAAAAAAAAAAAAAAGGAAGAAAAGAAAACTAATCCAATGATTGATAGTCGCTGGGTATGGTGGCAATTCACTGGTCACTGGCTGCACGCGCTTTTGAACAGAGGATGAATCTCCAGAGCAACGAGGCTTCCCCAGTTTTTGCAGTGAAGTTCCACAGTGTGCTCATTTAACCGTGAGTCCAGACCATCCTTGTGACAAGTCAGCTCTGAGTGCTGCATGAGGTTCGCTGGCACCCATGGTGTCCCGAGGCAATACTGGTAGACTAGCTCAGCAAACCTGCAACATGCTCACACAGGACGCCCAGCAGGCCCCTGAACTCCTGTGGTTCCTGGTGGAACAGAAGGGATGGTCACCAGAGCCTCATTAGGAACAGGACACAGGACTTTCAGGACACCTGGAGTTTGCACTGCTGTCACGGTGCAGGTGTCCGTAGGGCTATCTGGCAACCAGTGATAAGAGCTCAAAGGTGGATAGTCTGGGTGCTGTGGGCTGTCGGGTTCCCCCAGTGACCTGAGTCACTGCACACTTGCTCCTAGGAGTCCCCAGGGAAACCGGCTGGGCACATAGGTGTGGCCCCTCCACCCCTGAGGTGCTGAACAGAGTCCAAGGGGACAAACTGACATAAATAAGCCCTTTGGTTTTCTTGGAAATTAGGCAAGGTTGGGAATCACTGCCCTACCTAATGGGGAGCCCCAGCCTTTGAACAGGCCGAAAGGGAAGGGGGGCAGAGGTTGCCACCACCTAGCAAGTAGCTCCTGTAAGATCCAGCTGCTCTGTATCTGTGTGACTAGCTTTGTGTTATCTAGAGCCATCTAGGAGAAAGTCTCCAAGCACACCCATGAGGGATCGTCTTGACCGGGAACTGAGTACGAAGCCTTTTTTTTTTTTTCTTCAAGACAGGGCTTCTCTGTGTAGCCCTGGCTGTCCTGGAACTCATTCTGTAGACCAGGCTGGCCTCGAACTCAGAAATCTGCCTGCCTCTGTCTCCCAAGTGCTGGGATTAAAGGCGTGTGCCACCACTGCCCGGCAGGAAGCCTCAACTTAAAAGTGGGCGGCACCATTCCCTAGGTTGGGGGCCTGGACTGAGTTAAGGGAAGACAGCGAGCTGAGTGCCAGCACTCACCATTTGTTCCTGACCTCAGATGCTGCGTGACCAACTGCCTCTTGCTCTTGCAGTCAAGGATGACTTCCTTGCCACGAATTATGACCCCAAATCAACTCTTTCTTAAGCTTGCTTCTTTAGGTAATTTCTCAGCCACAGGAAAAATCTCTGACACATAGGAAACTGGCGGTCACATCCTGAGTGAACAGCAGGGGGTGCAAGGACTCTGTGCTAGACCTGGGCCTCCAGTGGCTCTCCTGCCCCGCTGTACCTCACATTCACAGACCACTCTATGCCAAGGTCTGAGCTATCAGACCTTTCTTAGAAATTTTAAAAAAAATTAAATTTAGGATGGTTTTAACATTTGTTTAATTGTGTTAGTGTATGTTCACCACAGCACCTGTGCGGAGGTCCAGAACAGTTTGTGAAAGTTGGCCCTCTCCTAGCATGTGGGTCTCGGAGGACAAGCTGCGGTCCCCAGGCCCGGCTTTACCTGCTGCGCTTTCTCCCTGGCCACATCTCTGCTTGATCGGGACAATCCACGGGAACTGTGTATCCCCCTTGATCCTGCTGTAGTTTTTAAGTAGAAATAATTACTTCCACAGAGGACCCAGAGCCACCCCGAAGGAAGTGACGTAGGTGTCTCCATCTGCAGGACCACTGACCTATCCCACACACGGGGAAGGGGGAATTGCTGTCCTCCCTGTGATCATTTCCTTAAGTGTGCTACAACTCTGCCCAGGAGAGGGTGGGACGCTCATCCTCAGGCCCACGGGCAAGCATCGCCGGCCGGCGCTTTAGACATTTCAGCTTACCTCTGACTGCGTGCTGCCATCTGTCCCAGCTGTTTCCGCCTCTCTCTGCAGCAAGCCGCCCTGAGGAACCAGGAAATGGAAACTCAGGGAGGCTGGCCAGTGTGTGGATGGGTAACTTGGGGCTTGCGATGAGGAGCGAGACCTGGGTCGAGGCTTTGCTTCTTGTCTTCATGTCCTTTGGCTCTGGACACAGAGTTGCTGAGGTGTGGCCTCACTTCAGGTCTACTCAGGACATGGAGTTGCTCTCCAGCTAGCTGAGAAGATCCCTTCTCCAAAGGCCTACCAAAGGCCTTCACCCCTCCTCACAGGCAGGCCAGCGGGGGCCAGAGAGGGAAGTGTTTTCTCCACAGTGGCTAAACAGCCTGTGTGTGTGCTCCCCAGCCTGCGTGTGTGCTCCCCAGCCTGTGTGTGTGCTCCCCAGCCTGTGTGTGTGTTCCCCAGCCTGCGTGTGTGCTCCCCAGCCTGTGTGTGTGCTCCTGGTCTCACTTTCTAGAGACCTCTGGGCATGCATGGCAGGGGCCTGAAGAGCTTAGAGAAAGATTGTGTGTGTGTGTGATGTCCCAAAGCTATAGATATAGTCAGATTGTGTGTGTGTGTGTGTGTGTGTGTGTGTGTGTGTGTGTGAGAGAGAGAGAGAGAGAGAGAGTGCATGATGCATGTCTATAAACAGCTATAAACTGTATGTGTGTCCCAAAGCTATAGAAAATAGCCAGTGTATGTGCACGTGCATGCATGAGTGCATGTGTGTGTGTGTGCGCACACGCTCGTGTGTGCATGCGAGTGTGTGGTATGTCCCAAAGCTTTAGATATAGTCTCTGTATGTGTGGTGTGTCCTAAAGCTATATATATATAAACAGTCTATGTGTGTGTGTGTTCACAAAGCTATAGATACCAACAGCATATTTTCTTGGGACCATCGTTTTCACGGAGTGTGGAGGAGTGCGCTTGTTGATGAGTAAGACAAACGTGGCTGTCCCACAGGATGGGAGGAAGGCTCAGCTTTACAGATAAAACCATTCAGCTTCAAAGGTGCTTGCACCAGGGCCAGCTGGTGTAGGGACTCCTCTGCTTTAACAACTGGAAGAACGGGGCTGGCGAGATGGCTCAGTCGTTAAGAGTGCCGACTGCTCTTCCAAAGGTCCCGAGTTCAAATCCCAGCAACCACATCGTGGCTCACAACCATCCAAATGCAATCTAATGCCCTCTTCTGGAGTGTCTGAAGACAGCTACAGTGTACTTACATATAATAAATAAATCTTTTAAAACAAACAACAACTGGAAGAACAAAGTAATTCCGGGTAACACATTTTTGAGCACCTACAATGTGCAAGGCACTGTGAACATAAGAGGATAGAATATGTGGGGTACAGCTCCAACGGAGGAGCCCCAGCTCTAGAGGGGACTCTCAGTTTTATCCTCACCACCACCACTGCCACCGTCACTTCAAACACTATTGTTATCAATACCAACCAATCATCAGAATCATCACCGCCACTACCATCAGTACCGCCATAGCATGGTTTATACCACCATAATCACCACTACCATCGTCACCATCTCTATCATCATATTTCCTCGAATTTTTCGAATCATCATCAATGACTGTTACCCTGAGTGTGGCTATAACCATCACCATCTTCCCCCTGCACAAGCTAGGCGCCTGGTCCTTCCATCGTGTAAGATGTCTATGTCTCCTCCTCCTCTTCCTCATCCTCCTCATCCTCCTCGTCCTCCTCCTTTAATGTAGTTTAATGGGGCTGATACTTGCCCCCTTTATTTTATTCTTAAAAGATTTTATTTATTTATTTTATGCATATGAGTACACTGTAGCTGTATAGGTGGTTGTGAGCCATCATGTGGTTGCTGGGAATTGAACTCAGGACCTCTGCTTACTCCGGCCCTGCTCGCTCTGCTTGCTCCAGCCCAGAGATTTATTTATTATATGTAAGTATACTGTAGCTGTCTTCAGACACACCAGAAGAGGGCGTCAGATCTCATTACAGATGGTTGTGAACCTCCATGTGGTTGCTGGGAATTGAACTCAGGACCTCTGGAAGAGCAGTCAGTGCTCTTACCCACTGAGCCATCTCTCCAGTCCTGCATGCTTCCTTCTATCTGTGTTACCAGTTATGTCACATGCTTCCGACTCCGGTCATAGTGGGTAGGAAGTGTAGTTCTGGTAGAAGTTCTGGCTTCTATATGCTGGTTGTCAAGTAGACAAGAAAGTCCTGGTGGGAGCAATCCCTGGTCTGCCATCTCTACAGCCTGGCTCTGATCATCCTTAAACAGTAGCCTGAAGTTCACAGCATGGGCTTGGGTCAGACTGAAGCCTCGCACGCATGAGCCATGGAAGCTGGCTTAGTCAGAGATGGCTAGGAACTGGCTTCTCTGCTGGCCACCGAGACTAGCCACTGTTCTGGTGGCAGAGAGTGCCACCGTCTGGAGTTGACCACATGTGGCTAGAGGGTGTGGCCCCTGGGGATTTTAATGCTGGGTTTTGTGTGTGGAGACTTGTGACTCCTGACAGCTTGACTCCTGGTGTCACTCCCGTGTTTCCATCCATGTGTTGATTGGTCTGGGCTGGAGGGCTGGGGAGCATGGCATATGTTTTTTTCCCATTTAAAGAACCTTCTGGAGAGTTTGGAGGAGGATGCCTTTTTAGATTGGGGTCACCTGGGAAGGGGAGTCACGAGGCCCAGAGGACTTTCCCAGCCTTCATGGCCGGTACTTCCTCAAATGTCCCTGTGGCCTTTTCAGAAAACCCCATGTTGGGAGGCTCGGGTATGAGGAGTGGAGTGAGGACTGTGGATGAAGGAGTTCCATGTTGGGATGTTGGGGTGCCTGGTTTATATCATCTGATCAGAGCCAGGCTCAACGTGCTGGCTAGTTTCATGTCAGCTTGATACAAGCTAGAGCCATCTGGGAAGAGGGATTCTCAAGGGAGAAAATACCCGACCAGACCGACCTATCGGCAAGCCTGTGGGGTATTTTCTTAGTGACTGTTGTGCGAGGGAGGGCCCAGCCCACTGTGGGCGGTGCTGTTTCTGGGCAGATGGTCCTGGGTGCTCTAACAGGCGGAGCAAGTCTTGAGGAGCAAGTTAGGAGGCAGCATCCTTCCATAGCCTCTGCACCAATGCAGCCCCACGAACCTGAGACTCAAGAACTGAAATAAAGCCTTTCTTCCTTAGCTGCTGCTTTTGGTCATGATGTTTTTAGTGGTAGGGACCCTCACGAAGACAGCAGAACTGAATGTATATGTGTCTCCTTGGAGTTTTGTTTAGCAATGACCTGGGTTGGGGTGAGGGTTTAAAGTGAAGGTTCCTCCTCTCACTCTGTGTAGTCTGAGGTCCAGGTGGGTGGAGCAGGCTCGCCCAACTTCTGGTGTTTCATTTTAGTCTCTCCTATCTGCCTTGTGTCTATCACATCTCATCTATAAGGACAGCTGTCACTACAATCAGGGCCATTTTCATCCGGAGTCATCTTACTGGGATCCTGCTTGCACACAAGGTCACACCCACGGGATTAGGAGCCCAGCCCTCAGTAGATGGAGCTGCTTCCCACAGCTTACCTCTGCAGCAGGGGCACAGCTGGCCTTGCCCAGGACCGGTCACAATCGCAGCACCTGTGCACGGGTCCTCCCCCTCCCCTTTTAATTTAAAGACAAATTCTCATTTATAGCACTGGCTGCATGGTACTTGCTGTGGGGCCCAGGCTGGCCTCAAACTCATAGCAATTTTCCTGCCTCATCTCCCAGGCGCTGGAGTTAGAGATGTGTGGCACCGTACCCACCTTGAACATACCTCAGGAGTTTGTCTTCCTGGACACAGGGGGCACATTTTGTCCCACTCTGTTCTCAAACCCACTTCTCAGAGCACCGCTCAGCCTTCTTGTGGCCAGCCATGCAACCTTTGCTCACGGCTGGTGTGCAGGTGACTCATTATCCCTGGCCTAAGCCCACTGGCAATCCCCATTCTCGACATGGAGTGTTCACACAGAATCCACACGGCCCCTCCAGCTCCCAGCACTTCTGCTAGAGGCTGGGTGATGGTTCCTGCTGCAGGCCGAACAAGGATGGCGTGTCTGGGCTTACTGCAGGGCAGAGGGCCCCAGACAGACTGTGGCTTTTGCATGCCTGGAACTCACGGACCCCACCTTGCTGGCTGCCAGCTACCCCTTTGTCTTGTTACTGATAGCCAGCCAATTCATTTTCTCTTTTCCCACTTAAGCCAGTTAAGGTTGGGTTTATTATTATTATTATTTATTTTTAAAAACAGGGTCTCCTATGACCCATGCTGGCCTTGAGTGCAGTATTCAGTAAGGGCGATCTTTAACTCCCAACTCTGCTTCCTCCACCTCCTTCTGAGAGCCGAGATCCCAGGTGTGTGATGCCTGAGTTTTGTCTTTTGCATTTTCATTTATAACAGGAGACCAGGCTGGGCATACAGATTCTGGATTTTTGGGACCCCCCAAAGCTGAGGATCCAACCCTCCTGACTACACACCGGAACTTAAATCCTGGTATGCAGCCGGTCATGGTGGCACACGCCTTTAGTCCCAGCACTTGGGAGGCAGAGGCAGGCGAATTTCTGAGTTCGAGGCCAGCCTGGTCTACAGAGTGAGTTCTAGGACAGCCAGGGCTACACAGAGAAACCCTGTCTCGAAAGACCAAAAAAAAAAAAAAAAATCCTGGTATGCAGCAGAGACCTAGTGGGTATAGGCCTTAGGCCTCGACACTCTATGAATCTCAGGCTGAAACTCAGCTTCAAAACATTCAAAAGTTCCTGCACACTTGTTCAGGGGCTGCCCCGAGTTCCCCAAGCTCTGAGATGGATGAGCCGGGCTTGTTCATGCTGGTCCTGTGTTCTCAGAGCACACAGGCATGGGAGAGCTGTGCCCTACCTTCAGGGCCAGCCCCTTATGCTTATGAAGCCTTGGTTGCTGCCAGGGTTGTGCTGGTGGAGAAGTGTGCTGGCCCCTGGCCACAGCCCCCCACAACCTTTGGATATGTAGTAATAGAAGCCAGGGCTGGGAGGCCAAGCTGTTTCTGCTGAGAGTGAGTTATGCATTTTTGTCTGTGCCTAGACAGCCCTCTCAGATGTTTACGGAATAAGGATCCTCGCAGACC
>LR749510.1:518270-580010 GCA_902729485.2 Mus minutoides | reverse complement strand
GGCAGTTCAGGGCTCCGGAACATGTACTCTGCCACAGGATACAGGCTGAGGCATCTTTGTGACCCCCTTGGATCCCCCAGTTCCTGGGGTCTCCAGCAGCTCCTGCCTACTTTTTTATTTTTATTTTTTTTTATTTTTAATTTTTTTAGAATGCTCCTCAGAAAGTTAACCTGAGCAGTTTTCCCAAAGATCCAGAGATGACAAGCCTGCGACACTCTCAAAGGTCCTAGATGACAAGCCTGCGACACTCCCAAAGGTCTAAGATGACAAGCCTGCGACACTCTGGAGCCCCAGCCTGCTTTCTCTCTGAGCAGCTTCTCCTTCGTGCCACCTCAGCCACGACAGCCACGACAGCTTCCTTTCGCTTTTCTCAGGATCCACACACCCTTCCAGTGATCTCAGAGCCAGTGCCCCACCACTTCCTCTGCCTGGAATCTGCTTCCTTCCCTCGTAGCTTCCTCCTTCAGACTCCTCTGCCAACAGCCACATTGGGAAGAGGACTCCCACCAGCCTCCAGAATAAAATAAACAACTCCCTTTGCACTGTTGGGAGCTCAGACAAAGACACAAAGATGGAGACCCTCTTCCTTTTGTTAGTGAGCTCCTCTATAGTACACTCAAGGAGAAAAAGGCTCCTCCCATTTGTGTTCCCTGGTGTATCTTCAGGCCTACAGCCCGGAGCCAGGTGGATGATAAAAGGTCCAGTATGCTTGTGACTCCGCCCATCCACCTGTCAATCCACCTGTCACTATCCACCCAAACATCTATCTACATCCACCCATTCATTTATCCACTTGATAATGCATCTATTCATCTACCCAAAGATCCACCCATCCATCTATCCATCCCTCCATCCCTCTATCATCCCTCCATCATCCCTCCCTCCCTCTATCCATCTACCCATCCACCCACCCATCATCCATCCATCCAGCTATCCATCCATCCACTCTCCTATCCACTGACACATCCAACCACCTACCCCAACATCTGTCTGCTCACCGACCACCTGTTCACCTTCCCTTCCATTTGCATGTATCCCACCAGCCACCTGTCCTGTACCCACTCACATTGCTGTTTATCCATTGGCCCATCTACTTATTCACTCACCTAGTCACCACCTACCACCTGTTCACAACCACTCACCCATCCATCTACTTATCTCTCTCTCCCACCCACCCACTGACCACCCACCCATCCACCCACACACCATCCACCCATCCATCTACTGAGCCAAGCAGAGTGACAGGGTTGTCCCACAGGATCAAGGGAAAGCCACTTTTCTCTCTCTCAGAGCCTGTCATCTTGGTGACTGCAGGGAATGGTCCTGTCTGCTGATGGCTCTGCAGGCCTTGAACACCTTGCTGTGGCTGTGGATGGCCTTGCGCTGTGTGCAGATGATGGCTCAAAGCAAGGCTACCACATTTGCATCTTTTACCATTTTGGTCTCAGTTTTGTAGAGAAAACTTTTCTGGAACTCTTTTAAAAACCAGAAGAAGAAAAAAAAAATCACAGGAAATCATGTCTTGTGTTCTTGGTAGTTAAACTTGTGCTAAGTTTGAACACAGCCTTCTTCCTTTCCTTCCTTCCTCCTTTCTTGGTTTTCTTTTATCTTTCTCTCTCAAGTGTGAAGTGAAGCACATGTTGCAGGGAGGTTTGGGGGGGAGTGCTGGCCTGCACTGTGAGGTGGGGGGGGGAGTGCTGGCCTGCAGTGTGAGGTGGGGGGAGTGCTGGCCTGTAGTATGAGATGGGGAGGGGGAGTGCTGGCCTGCAGTGGAAGGGGATAGGAATGGGGCTTGGACACTACAGGATGCCCAAGGGAGAAGATGCCTTTGGAACAGGAAGATTGGGGTGAAGATGAAGTACAGGCAGAAAGCAGGGATGACATCCAGCCCTGAAATGGTTCAAAACCAGCAGCCTTACTTTGCTATGGGAGTCGCAGAGATGGCTGAGAGTGGCCAAATGTCCAGGAGGTGACTGCTGTGAGTGTTGCGCTGGTTACAGCTGGCCTTATGCTCAGGAGGCCAGAGCCATGGCTGTGACCACTGCCAAGTGGCATGTGGGCAGGGCCAGGATGGAGGGAGAATGGTTTTTGATGCTCCAGCTGTGGGAGGGAGCTCTGTGCCCATGCTCTACCTCCCTCCTCTGTAGAGCCAGGATATCCTGGGACTCCTGTTTCTCAGATCCACATGAAGGAGAAGGGAGAGTGCCTACGTGTTGGTTCCCAGTGCAAATTCCCCACACTGATGACCCTCGTCCAGGCAGCAAGGTGGATTCAAGTGACCAGAGAAAACCACAGGTCAAAGGAACAGGGGTGGGGTATCCAGCTGGCATGGGGGGGGTGCTGTGAACCCCACAGAATCAGCTCTGCCTGGGGGAGCTCCCAGGTTCAGAGGCAACCCTCTTTAGCATTCTGGTGTATGCTGTGGGTTTGGCCAGGTGGAGTCCTTGGCTCTTCTGGGCTTTCTTGTAGCTCTACGGTTCCAGAGTGGGCTTGGATGCTCTCTTATGACCGTGTCTGCTCCCACCACAGAACCACTGATTTGGGCTGACAAGAGCCAAACCTGCTGTCTTCAGTAGCAGTGCGAGGCAAGGGACTTGCAGCTGCTCAGGGGACAGACTATTCAGTTCTGGGGCCCCAGGACCTCAGTCAGTGTCTCATCCTAACCTCGCCTGCCTCTTGCCTGGTTACTGCATCTCTGCTAAAGTCAGCTGCAGAGATGGAAGCCTGTGCCATTTGGTTGGTGACAAGCTGCTGTCATGTCCCATAGGGCTCCTTGCCATGGGTGCAGAAGGCAGTTTTCCCTCCAGACATTTGGCTATGGATCTGGTTTGCTATAGCAGCTCCTAGTTCACTTCCTCTGCTTGGAACTGGGCTGTGTGCCGGGGGTGGCTACTGAAACTCAGATGTTAGCCCAGGAGCTGGGGCAGCATCTCAGCTGCTCTCTAGGTTCCAGGCTCTCTGCTCTCCTTTTGAGCAAGAGAAAAATGTTCTAGGATCTGGCTGTTGTAGGGTTAGTGCCTGACTCCCATCCTCAGCTGTTCCTTCTGTGACCTAGGAGAGCCTGTTCGCTTACTGTCTGGCTCTCTCACAAGTCTGCCCCTTCATGCGCTCTGCAACAAAGCTTCCCCCAGGACCAGGACTGGATGGCCTATGAGACAGTTCTTCCTCTTTTGTGAGCAATGGGGTTTGCCTTGCACAAGGCCCCTCTGAGCAGGGGTAACTGGAGATAATACAGTTAGGTTCATGGGGATTAAACTTCAGGATTCTTTTCTTCCTGGTGCCAGGTCTGGGGCTAAATTTTCTCTGTCTCTCTGTAAGTCTCTGTCTTGCCCTCCCTCCTATCCTTCACCCTTCCTTACTTAGACAGGGTCTCACATAGCCCAGGCTGTCCTCCTATTCCCTACACAGTCAGGGATGACCTTGAGGTCCTGGCTCTCCTGCCTCCTTGAGTGCCGTGATTACAGGCGTTCTTCATACCAGGTTCATGCTGTACCATGTGGGTAGAACTCAGGGTTCTTGCATGCTAGGAGAGCACCATACCCCTGAGCCACATCTCAGGTCCCTGGTCTCTGTCTCGTAAGGATGCTCTTTGGATTTCTGAGGAGCAGGAACCCTAGACTAGGTTCATTCTGGGGAGGCCAGTTGGCCCGACTACCACAGTTTCCTGCACTTTAAGTAGAGCAGCTATTGTATCAGATTTAATTCAGAACTGGGACAGTTGTGTCCCAGCATGATGTGGATTATGGTGCTGGACACAGCCATCCGACTGATTGTACAAACAGACCCTTCTCAACGAATGACCATTTTGAAGATTCAAACACCACACAACAGACACGATAATTGTACCCTGTAACCTAGTAGGGTGGGCATAGTTGGTGTCCCACTGAGACCTTAGCAAGGGGGAAGTGACAACTGTGTAAGACAGCTGCCCATGGTGCCCACTGGCCTGTGTGGCTCAGGATGCTGGGACCATTCTCGTCTTCCCCTCAGGGTCATAGAGAGTGAATTCTGCTTATGGTCTCTGAATGAAAGTCCCCAGGGAAACAAGAGCTGTCTTGTTACACATTCTTTGAGGCAGATTTGAGGATGATTAAAATGTCAGTGGTGGGGGCTGGAGGAATGGTTGAGAGTCTAAGGGCATGGGCTGGTCTTACAGAGGACCCAAGTTGGATTCCCAGTAGCTACATTGGGCAGCTCACAACCGCCTGTAACTCCAACTCAGGGTCCGGGGTGGAGCAATCTGATGCTCTCCTCTAACTGCCTCAGGCACGGGCACACCTATAGCATATACATATAAATAATAATATGTCTTTAAAAATACTTTAATGACCATGGAGATGGAGAATTTTGCAGAAAGCCCACTTAATCTGGGCTATCTCAGCCCCAAAATGTCACTGTCCACCTCTGTGAGAACGTTCTTGTGACTGCAAGTTAAGTTCTTCAGACTGTACAAACCGAACTTGGCTCCTAAAAGCTAAGAATGTCATCAGGTAGGGTGTGTGTGTCTGAGATCTAAAGTAGAGATTCCCTTTCTAAGCCTTAATCCTCTTGACGTAAGTTTCCACTGATGTATTTGAAAGATGTCTAGGCTGATAACTTTCTTTTTCCTGCTACTTTGAAAACCTGAATCTGTGTTCCTGGGCCTTGGTCATTCCTATTGTATTTGTCTACAGAACAAAGTAGCTCTTGCATGCTTTGAGGCAAGAGCTGCGATCTTTGAGATAGAGGGCCCATTTCTTTCCATGCAGAAGAGACCCTGGCTGGGGTGCAGAATGTCATCCTGTGGACGTGCAGCCAGCTACCCCCCACCCCGGCCCCCATATCTCTTCTTGTTTCTATTTCAGGTTCTCCTTCTGAATTTCAGTTTGGCTCAAGTTCCTGCCTGGCTGCCTGCTCTAGCTGGGAGCAGAGTTTCAGGGATCCTGTCCGTCAAGGTAGTTCCACAACCCCGGTTCCTGGGCTTACTCATGCACCTCTCTGATAAGAAAACCGAAAGGTGAACTTGGACATTGAGGACGCCAGCAACTTCCTGAATCCAGCTGTCCTCACCCCACCCCAGAGGATGAGTGACTCCCCAAGAGGAATCATTGGAGGAAACCCTGAGTTTTCGATGGCCCTGGAAAGGGAACTGGCCTGGGGCAGGTCTGGTTTCAGGATCGTACCTCACCTACTGGGTGAGGGAGGGGAGCAAAGTAAGGGGGGCCCCCAGCAGCGTCCCGGAGGTAGGATTTCTTACCATGCTTTGCTGGGACCTGGTGTTCCTCAGCCACCTGCATCTGACAGCGCTGGCTTCGTGGCAGGGTCATGAGGTTGCTACATTGTTGCTGGGGTTTCCGTGGCCTTGCAGCCAGGGCTGGTCCAGGTGCTGAGAAAGAACACATGGGAGACAGAATTAGACCCCCATGGAAAAACCACCACCCAGCCTGATGTTTGTAGCTTTCACTTCAGGACCCACACCCTGTAACTGACTTTGGAACTTGACTCTGGACTGCCACCAAACTGGCTTTGACTGTCTTTTACGTCAGTCCAAAGTCAAGGGCCGGATCCTGGGTGTGGGTCTCTCTTTCTATCCCCTCACGCTGGGCTGTCTAGGTAGCTGCTGTCCTCAGTGACTGGTTTTTCTTTCCCATGCCCCTGGGTATCTTAGGGTGGAGAGTCAGTTTCTGTGCAGTGCTCCTCAGATGACAGGCACAGTCTGGGTAAACGGGAAACATGTATTGAGTACAAGGGGATCCTAAAACCTACTCACTTCAAGGGTTAGATACAACTGCTGCAAAAATCATTTCTTGTAAAATAATTGTGAGTGTGTCTGCCCTGTCTGTCTGTCTGTCTGTCTGTCTGCCTGCCTGCCTGTAATGGCAAGGAGAATGTGTGGGAAGCCAGGCCTTCAGTGATTCCCACCATAAAGACCAGCTAACATCTTGCTAAGAGCCAAATTGCCCTATTCTGGCATACAGGTGAATATGCAGATAGAGCACTCATATACATAAAAAATAAATAAATCAGAGAGAGAGAGAGAGAGAGAGAGAGAGAGAGAGAGAGAGAGAGAGAGAGAGAGAGAACACTGTCGTGGCCAGAGTCACCTGCTCTATGTTGTAACAGTCTGTTTGGGGTGGAAGTCACATCCCCTCTAATACATCCATCTAAAGTTCAGTATCTACATTGTTATCTCTGGGCCTCGGCAGAGACACAATTTTCTAAACTTCCAGAAAGATCCTAGGATTCCTACCTAGAAGAGGTTTTCTGGTAAAGAATGAAGATGTAACTTGCCTGTCCCTTCAGGATTGATCCCGTGGGCTCGTCAATCACCTGCACAGGAAGGTTCCTCTCAGGAAAGCTGTCTGCCTCAGACACTTCAGTAGCATAGCCTGAAGCTTGCCTAAACATGTGGGTCAGCAAGATGGGCTCTCTGGTCACTGTCACCCTGCATTTTCCTCCATGATGGTCCCCTGGGCCACTGTCCACTCTCACCCTCGAGAGTGACACATATCACAATGAAGTCTTTGTCTTCTGTGCTATGGCTGATACTTCTCTGCAGAACTGACAAGGACTGGGGAGCTGAGGGGAGGGCAGAGGGGGGGCTCTGGTCATTTTTACTGTATCCATAGAGTTGTGTGACCTTCACCTCAGGCAGTTTCCAGAATCAACCAGAAGTACTGGGGGTTGGGGTGGGGGTGGTGACCTGCCTGCAGACAATGACAACTGCTGCCAGGACTTTATCTAAACACTGCAAGCCAATGCAAGCAACACAAGCCAACTGCGGACTCTTTGGTGTGTTTTCTTTCTTTCTTTCTTTTTTTTTTTTTGGTTTTTCGAGACAGGGTTTCTCTGTGTAGCCCTGGCTGTCCTGGAACTCACTTTGTAGACCAGGCTGGCCTCAAACTCAGAAATCTGCCTGCCTCTGCCTCCCGAGTGCTGGGATTAAAGGCGTGCGCCATTAAGTCTCAGGCTTAGATGCTTTCTGGAACCCCCAGCCCCCATACCTTCTGTCCCATGTGCTGGGCATGGAACCTAGGTAGATGCTAGCCCAGTGCTCTGTCACTGAGCAGAACCCCAACATTCAAAGATATCTGCCCACATTTAGGGATGAACTGTAAGTTCAGGCTGCAAGAGTCTGCTCTGACCCAGAACTGAGGCGACCACTCAGGCTTCCTTCCCTTAGATCTGTTTAGGTTTGACTCTGAGATCCCCTCATGACCTGGTCCAGTCTCCCACCCCAGGCCTGTTTTTTAGGGCTGTGTGTCATGCTGAATGTGTCTAGGGACCCTGGGCACCGTGGAGAGATGGCTGTCACTGAGCTCCAAGTCACGACTGTAGGTGACAAAAAGAGCCTTTGGGGAAGAGGAGGCTCTATATTACCCATGTCCTGTGGGAAGCACCTAGGAACAGAGAGTTTTACTGCATTTGTTTGCTTCTTTGTTTACTCGTGTGCATGCCACAGCACACCAGTGGGGGTCAGAGGGCAGCCTGTGGGACTCCGGTCTCTACTTGCACCCTATGGTCCTGGGGATCGAACTCCGGGAATTGAGCCTGGTAATTAATTAGCTTCCCCAGCTTTACCTACTGAGCCATCTGGATGGCCCTGGAGAAGGGATATTCAATTTTTTTTTCTTTTTTAGTTAAAAAATTTTTTATCTGTGTGTACATGTGTGTGAGTGTATGTCTGAGGGCCATGTGCATCTAAGAGTCTACAGAGGTCAGAAGAGGGGTTGTCCACTCACTTCCTTGGCCTCCCAGGTGCAGAAGGCACATGACACAGGGTGGGGCCCCGTGTCCCCCTCCCCAACCCCCTGCCTTCACTGATGGGTATTGACCAAAGCGCTCCACACCATCTTCATGAGGGAGCACCCTCTTCATGAGGAAGCATCTCTTCATGAGGGAGCACCCTCATTGCCCAGGGTTGGGGTAAGGCAGGAGATCATGGGCAAGCTGGAATTCTAGAACACCTTGGAGGAGGCCTTTCCATCAAAGGCAGTGTGTGTTAGCCCAGCACTGACAGAATAAGGCCAGTGAATGTCTTTCAACTGTCCTGACAAGAAAAATGTGTTCTGAATAAAGCTCCTTTCTCTGCTTCTCCCTGTTCCTTGTCTGATGAAGTGGACTGTTGTGGATGGTGGCTGAGAACAGTGACAGTCTCTTAGGTGGGACCTAGGCCCACTGCAAATGGTATGAGATTAGCTGGGGACATAACTCAAAGGACTCCTGGATTCCCTTTCTTTCCTCTTGAACACCATTCCTTATAGCCTCGGATCCCCCAGAAGATTCCAGCAGCTATGGTAAAACTCCCTTGCAGGAGAAACGGTGGTCCTGGGGGATCAAGCTAGGAATTTTCTAGGAAGGTCCTAGGCCTTAGCCAGGGCACTGCAGGTCTATTGCGAGAACAGACATTGGACCTCCAGACATGGGAATCCAAGCTTCCAGGACTCTGAAAAGAGCATCTCTGCTGTGCTGGTGACAGAGAGGTGACAGCATTAAGTGGTCTAGCCTCACAAGCACCTCAGAGGGAAGGTGACCTGTTTGGAGGGCAGGAGAAGCTGGTAGGGAACAAGGCCCAAGTGAAGCTCCCTGGGAACTTCTGCTCTGTGAGAGTTTCATGTAGGGTACAGAGCCCTGGGCTCCCCCATAGCCTGGGGCCCCTCAGAAGAGGTCTGGGACCTGGCTACCTCAGGAAGGGAAGCGGGTGGGTATTGACTCTGGCTAGTAGCAGGTCTCAGATGCCTCCAGGGATCTAGGAAGGAGGTAGCTGGTTCCATCTGGG
Organism: Mus minutoides; assembly: GCA_902729485.2. Taxonomy (NCBI): domain Eukaryota; kingdom Metazoa; phylum Chordata; class Mammalia; order Rodentia; family Muridae; genus Mus; species Mus minutoides. The sequence continues at coordinate 571,252 of LR749510.1, read as the reverse complement.
ATTAGGAGGCATCTTAACAAACAAACAGGCCCCAGGGGGCAGAGCCCAGGGTGACTTCAGGCTGCAATATTGTCAGGAACACATGGCTCCCTCTCATGCTAACATCTGGCCATACTTTGGGCCAAGATGGTCTTTCTGGAGAATCCAGGGGCTGAAGTTCCTGCCGCCCTGTGCATCTGCAGGAGGCTCCCTGCGGGTGTGGCATTCCTGGGGCTGGCTCACTTCCACTGGCCGTGGTGAGGGAGCCTGAATCGCAGGTGGGACGTCACCTCACGAGGAACGGAAACCGAGCTGGGCTGCCGCCCCCTCTTGTCATGGGCTTGGTTGGAACACATCTTCCCTTGATTTTTTTTTTTAAAGAATCAATCGTAAAAACAATCATAAAGAACATTATATAAAATCTGAAAGCGGGGGGGGGGGGGAGAAGGGGGGGATGAACCATTCCCTGGCAGCCCACCACGCAGAAGCCGAATCGTCTTCATCCTGGGGCTATGATCTGAAATGTAATTTTTAAAAAATATATTCTAGCATGCACACTGTTCTCAGAGCTATACACCTTTACATTGTCACTAGGAAAGTGGCAGGTGAGAGTCGCTGATATGTAGACCCTCCTCCCCCCCCCCTCCCGCAGAGGAGGCCACTCAGGCTCTCAGTGATGTCTCCAATGAGCAGTGTGGGTTTTTTCTTCTCTGAAGGCTGGGGATGGCTGGGTGGTCACATTGCTGGTCCTTGTCCCGTCTCTAATGTCCCCTTCAGCCCCGCTTGCCACACACTTGAAATCCCTCTAACTGTTCAGCGAGTGATGTTTTCTTCACTTCGGCCAAGTTCCTGCCCAGTGTCACATCTCCAGAGAAAGCCGTTGCCGTGCCCCCTCCTCAGCCGCCGTCCAGCTTTGTCTTTCTCGAGGAAGCGAGGAAGCTTGTCTTACCTGAGCTTGTCCCGATGAAGGCTGGCCTGTGTAGCTCACAGGGCTAGCTCTTAACCCTCTACCAACTCTCTGCCACTTCTGTGACATGGATACTTGGGATTCATTTACTCTGTATGGTGACTTAGCCCTTAACACCCAGAGGGACTCAGTCTCCAGCACCTAGAAAGACTCAGACTCTGGCACCTGGAGGCAAACCTAGTCTTAATGATTTGGGTCTGAACTGGCATCCTCTTACTAAGGCCACTGGATTGGTATCTTATGGTTTCTTATGCAGCCAATTAATTATTGTCATCCTGACAGTGAGACAGTGGTGGCTCCTGTCTCATTGGGTGGCTGTGGGTAAAGAGACATGTCTCCAAAGTCACTAAGGAGGGACAGCAGGCAGCTATTAACCTTGAGAATTTGTTTAAAGAGAATACCCCATCAGGAAGGCCATTTTGAAAGGCTGTGGGCAACCTCTCTCCTCTTCAATCTCCATGGCTATGACTGCTACAGTCCTCAGTACTGGATACTTGGTATCCCCTTAGTGCTGGGTGCTCAGTACTCTCTGTGCTTGCAGCTTGGGCTACACTGCACTGTACTCCAGTTTCAAGCCTCTCATTCCCAAGGACTGAGGAATGGGGGAGACACTGTTTCCAGGAGGTGTGTGTGTGTGTGTGTGTGTGTGTGTGTGTGTGTGTGTGTTGTCAGCAATGTTCTCTATCTAGATGAACCTGTGGGACTCTAGTGAGACACTGCCAAGCACAAAGATCCCACAACTGGCTACACATTTGGAGGCTCACAGCTTATCAGGCTGTGTGCTTTCCAGCCCGAACGGGTCATTTAATTTATGGGACTGCCCTTTGGCTATAAAAAGGGGTCTTTACAGTCATGAAGATTTTTCTAAAGAGACCCTTGTGTCCTCCTTTTGACTCTGGAGACAAATGGACTTTTGCTAGGGAAGTCTCATCCTGGGGAAAGAAAAGGCTGAGGTCCGCTGTCAGCAGAGGGAAGCTTGTCTCTCGGGAAGAGACTTCACACCCTTCTGACCTTGTCAGATCACCTTGCAGGGGCATCTGGAGAGGGGACAGTGATGGACAGGGCCACATTTGGGCCAGGACAGCTGATCTGTGTACCACTTGGCCCTCTATTTAAACATTGCCACCATGAGAATCCTGGATACACATAGTGGTGGTGGTGATGGTGGTATGTGTGTGTGATCGTACATCCTTCCACTGTGGACACACCAGGTAAATCTCCTTTCTCTGTCCTTCTCCTTTGCACCCCTCTCTCTGTTTAATTGGCCTATTGGGGATGTGTCTGAGCCATCCTCAGATTCTGGGTTGTTGAGGATGCTGGACCCCAGGCTTGGGCAGTCACAACTTTTAGTAACACAAGGCCAGTGGAATTGCCCTGCCCCTGTCACAGCTGTGGAAACCAAGGCTCAAAGAGGCTGGAGCCTTACTTGCTATTACACAGCAAGTAGTAACTGTGGAGGGTAACCCAGGGGACAGTTATCTGTGAGTACAGAGTCAGGCATCCCGCATTCTCCTGACACTCTGGGAACAGCCCTACCCATCACCATGTGCTGGACGGTAGAGAACAGAGACTTGGGGTTGGCCCTTGTAGTTTAGCTTATGGGGTCCCACACAAGATGCCTCCCAGGTGCCCAAAGACACCTGGAGGAACCACCACCCAAGGCTTCCAGCCACTTCTTCCCCAAACCTGACCGCACGGTGAAGACATCTGCCGGGGAGGGTGCGGCACCTGCCCAGCCCGCAGCTTCTTCTCTACCCGAGGAGGAACCGGTCCTAGGACCGGCCACTTTCACTGTGCTAATTAAAGCCAAGAGGCAGAGGGATGGGATCTGGGGTATAGGGGGAACACCTGGGACCTGGGCGATGTTCTGCCACTTTTCTTCTTTCAAAAATTTAAAAATAAACTTTATATGGGATCTCAGATAGTGGGAGACACAAAGGGTTCCCACACACCCTGGATCTTCCTCCCCACTATGTCTCTGTGTCCCTCCACCGTGTACCCCACTCACTAGGGTCCCCAGTCTTTGTGGACATGGATGGTATCATCACCCAGGCCTGGCTGCTAGCTAAGATGGGGGTGCCATCTTGGTGGTGGACCCCATGGGTCGAACAAACGCAGATGTCATTTGCCACCACACTGTGCAGGACACTTCCAATGTCCTGGTGCCTCTCAGTTCTATCTGCGTGCCTCCACCCTTAGATGGACGCTGCTTACTGATGTCAGAGGCATGGCTGTAGGCCAACACATGAAAGCTAGTCTGAGCAGGGCAGTCATGTTGAGTCATGTAGAACACAATCAGCAAAGGAGCCCTTGGGAGGGATGGCATCAGCTCTTCCTCGCTGCTGTGAGCCAAGACGTGTCAACACAGCTCCCAGGGCCGAAGTCGCCTACCGAGATAGCTTGTCTCTCTAAAGGCAGCTCCGAGGAAGATGTTCAGAACGAGGATGTTCAGAACGAGACTGAACTTCGCTTAGTAGGGCAGGATGCGGGTGCCTTGACTTCTGCTGAATCAGCGTCGCTCGCTCAGCCTAAGGCGACACAGCAGGCTTCATCAGACCACCTGACAGTCTCATTCACAAAAGGGAAATTCTTTAACAGACTTAAGCCAGCTTTGTTTAAGCTTTGTCTAATCTTTATACCTTAGGGTAAACTAAATCCTTGAAGAATACACTTAGAGAACCATAGGGTCACGTGTGCAGCCACTGTCAAGACATCTCAGGGCCACTTGTCCTTGAGGAACTCAGATCCATCTGAAATGTGTAGTGTCTCTCTCTCTCTCTCTGTGGGGCTCCGTCTGAATATCTAATAAACCTACTACTTCACTTCTCTTTGGCTCGTCCTGAAGTTCTTGTCTGTGGCAAAATTGAAGGAAGATCCAGCTTTCTCTGGGTGGAGGTCTCTGAAAGGGGAGGGGGCTCCTCCAGGCTGCCGGAGGCAACGCTGGGCCATCTCCCCACCACTGCTAACAAGGTGGCTGGCCATTTAAAAATGTCCTAGGGAAGCCAAGGATTATTTTAACCAGGTGTGATGACGTATGCCCATAATCTCACCATTCAAAAGGCTGAGGCAGGAGGATATTGAGTTTGAGATCAGCCCATAAGTGAGCCCCAAATCCTGTAAGGAACTAACAAACATTCTGTGGATGACTACAANCCACCACTGCTAACAAGGTGGCTGGCCATTTAAAAATGTCCTAGGGAAGCCAAGGATTATTTTAACCAGGTGTGATGACGTATGCCCATAATCTCACCATTCAAAAGGCTGAGGCAGGAGGATATTGAGTTTGAGATCAGCCCATAAGTGAGCCCCAAATCCTGTAAGGAACTAACAAACATTCTGTGGATGACTACAAAATGTGTGGGATACTAAAGATAAAACCAGAAGCCTTTTTTTTAAAAAAAAAGATTAATTTATTTATTTTATGTATGTGAGTACACTGTTGCTGTCTTCAGACACACCAGAAGAAGGCATCGGATTCCATGACAGATGGTTGTGAGCCACAATGTGGTTGCTGGGAATCAAACTCAGGACCTCTGGAAGAGCAGTCAGTACTCCTAACCACTGAGCCATCTCTCCAGCCCCCCCCCCCCCAAACCAGATGCTTTAAGGACATCTGGGCCATTTCAAGTTTCACACTGATAGAAACTTAGCAGCTGGGGCTCCTGGGGAGGGAGGGAAGGGTGTCCAGTTTCTGTGGTGTAATTCATCACCTGGCTGGTCTTAAGCTACTGACCATGACTGAGGGCTTGGATCAGATGTCTCAGTTGGCTCATGAGGGAGTCAACACAGGGATAACATGGGTGACAGCCAGGGACAGTGAACCCAGTTCTTTGCAGAGCATGACAAGCTTAGTCCAGCTGGAGAAGGGCGCAGTGCCCACAAGCAATCCCAGGGTTAAGATGAGTTAGAATCAGAGTCCTGAGCTGTAGGCAGTTTGGGTTATGTTGCTAAAGAACATTTCAAGTCCCCATCATATGTAAGGAGCCATTGGTATCAATATAATGACTCTGAGGCTGCAGAGCAGCAGGCAAGGGTCTTTTTTTTTTTTTTTTAGTGATGGTCCCTGTTCACCAGACTTCTCATTCTCCTATCTATGGGCTGGGTAAGGGCAGCTTCAACTCAATGCGGGGGAGTCTCTTCAGCTCTAAGCTACACAAGCCGGAGTGTAGTCTCATGACTCCCCAGTGGGACTCAGGTGTTCCTGTGGCTTCAGAAGGAGAAGGAGGAGGAAGCAGTTTGCAAACCTAGACCTGGTGGTCCTCTCTGGACTGTTCTGTGGTCCTCCCAGCGCTGAGGAGCTCCAGGACAGGGTTGGCTCCTGAGGGTCTCGCCTCCCACACACCTGGTGCAGATGCCTCTGCAGTACAAGCGCACAGCACTATGCATGGCTGGTCAAGCCGGGTTGAGCTGGTTTTCTCCTCATGGGGATCCCAGTGATGATGGGGTTGCATGGGCTCATCCACTCTGGGGTATGGTCTTGCTATATGGCCACCATAACAGTTGCAAAATCACGTGTCCAAGGTGACAGACCCATGACAAAGTCTGGTGATTTACTGGCTCAGAGCCCTAGATGATCTGGTTGGAGACAACACCAGGCTACAAGGTTAAATTTGACCAATATGAGTTAGACTCCCATCTCATGAGTATCACTTGTATAGTGAGTTGTGTTGAATGCCTATTTCTGTACCTCGGTTTCCCCATCTGTACAGTGAGTATACAGTGACTTATCTGTCCAGGCTGCTTTGAGGACTGGAAAGGTACTGAAGGCACCCACTGAGGCCTTGACAACACGGCTTAAGCAAACACTCAGAATTTAACCAGGATTAGAGACGTCAATGTAGCAAAAAGTATCATCAGGTTGATGATGAGATCAACAGAGACCCCCGGAGACCTGGACACCATGCAGGGTTTTACTTAGATGAAATTGGGAGCAGAGAGAGTATGTTGAAACCCAGTTGGGGCCACAGACTGGCTTAAGGAGGTCAACTTCTGCAGCCCGGGTAGCATGAGGAATCTCTGAGCTGTTCCAGAACCGGTTCATTGTGTCTTTCAGCCAGAGAAAGAGGCATTTGGTGTCCAGGAACACACTCTCCATCCCATCTAGTCCTTGGATCTTCAGCAGTTGCTATATATTTCTAGATGCTCTCTTTGCGACAGGGTAGGTCCTGGGCAATTGGTGCACACAGATCATCTTAGCCCCACCAGAAGTCCCGAGAGGGACCTTCTAGTGTCGTTCACATTTTTGTGGACAAGATAAAGGACCAGAGAGGTGAAGTCACTTGCTGAAGGTCACCCAGCTGGAAACAGGCAGGTAGTCTGGCACAGAGGCAGCCCTGCAGCCTGGAGCCCATTGACCCACAGTTCAAGTCTTTAATCTCCATGCTGAACTGCCCCCCCCCCCCCAGGATTCTGGCTGTGAGCTGGAGAAGCTCAGGGGAAGTGCAGGGAATGAATGCATCCATCATGGTCGCCAGCCCTCTACTCCTCGGTCCTCGGAGGTTCTGCTGGGCTCTCTGTGACCCCTGTGCTCTGGCACTGTGTCCCAGCCCGGAAGGAAAGAAGACAGCTCTGTCCTGCTGTTCCCTGAGAGCTGGGAAACAGGCCAAGTGCCCAGCTGCCTCTTGCTCCGAACTCCAGGGTTTAAGACTAAATTATGTGCGTAGATCTTAAACCTCATCCTGTCCTGGGTCCTCTGGGCTCTGCAGACACCCCTCACTTCTCAAGCTACCGAGTCCTAGCTGGCTTGTGGGTGCTGAGGTTCTGAGGACAGAGGTTCTGAGCCATTTTGAACTCATCTCTCTCTGGAGGCCATTTCACAAGAAACTTGCATCTGACACTGACTTGTGGTTCAGATCCTCAGCCGGTCCAGCAGAGGGCAGCTTTCTCTGTACCTTGATTTTCCTGTGCAGGTCTTTTTTTTGGGGGGGGGGGGTGGCAGCTCAGGCAGACCTGTGTCCAGGACTGCAACATGGGGGTCCACAGTCTCTCTTCAGTTGGAAAGGAAGGAATGAATGGGCATTGAAGCTACATTTGAACAAGAATCTGGGATTTTGAGCCGGGCGTGGTGGCGCACGCCTTTAATCCCAGCACTCGGGAGGCAGAGGCAGGCGAATTTCTGAGTTCAAGGCCAGCCTGGTCTACAAAGTGAGTTCCAGGACAACCAGAACTATACAGAGAAACCCTGTCTCGAAAAAAAAAAAAAAAAAAAAAAAAGAATCTGGGATTTTAATGGAAGGATGCCTGGGTTGGAGGATGGGGGCTCTGCTCATCCCTGGGTACCGCTGTGAACGTCACAAAGGCTAAAAACCTTGAGGGCATGGGACGAGTTCCCCAGCCTGCTGGGTGCATTAGGCAGGCAGATGCACAGTGTGAAAGCTCTGTGTGGGGTGTTTCCTGCACAGGTCCCTGGTGTTGGGGAATCTGTGTGTTCAGTACCAGAGATGGGTAATATCATTCTAGGGATCTCAACTTGTGGGTCGTGTGTGACTCCTTTCGGGGGTCACATATCAGATATTTCCATTGCAATTCATAACAGTGGCAAAATTACAGTTATGAGTAGCAACAAAAAATAACATCATGGTTGGGAGTCAACACAACACGAGGGACTGTATTAAAGGGTCACAGTATTAGGATAGTTGAGGACCCCTGTTCTAGGGGAAGGGGTTCCTTGCTCAGATAAGGCAAAGCTACTGTATGACTTCATATCCTGGGCTTGTAGCAGTCACAGAAGCCAAGCTTGTAGACATGCAGAGTGTGGACAGGGCAGGCAGCAATGCAGCTGAAGGCTAGGCAGCTCCATGCTCAGGAGCATCCTTCAGGTCCCAGCTCCTCCCCATATCTCTCCTTTGGAGCCTTGACATCACCTGCTTTGTTGGGCTTGCCCTAGGATGGAGGTTGTGGTTCCTGTGTCCCACATCTGTGACACAGGCTGCAGTCAGAAGACACCAGCTCTTCTTGGCATCTTCCCAGAATCCCCCTGTCTTTTACTGGCTAGAACTGGTCATACGGCCGTTTATGAGGCAGACATTTTGTACGGACTAGGAAGACCCTATGAACTCAGACTGGGAGCTGAGAGGTCACCTGACCTTGCAGGATGTGTGCCCTTTGCTGCTTTTCTTCCTGAGTCCGGGTATCTGGATCCTTGAGTGTAGACCTGCAAATACAGAGGAGACTTCCTGGGGACTCCAGGAGGTATGTGCCTTTGCACCTGATTTCTCACCAGCCACTCATAGCCTCTGCAAGCAACATGGGCTTAACGGAGGCTCATCCTCAGGTGATTGACAGTTGCTTCACTTGCCTGGGAGTGGATCTGAACACAGCTGCTCCTTCCATTCCATCTCTCTGCTGCACCCCTGGCCTGGGTACCCAGGTGCTTGCTCTCAGACAGGGATGCTCCCACACACAGGGATGCTCCCCCACACCACCACACTGAATCTTGGGTAAGGGACAATCAAACTTTCTGGTCCATGTCATTGACTTCCTTTGCTCCCGAGCCTCACTTACGGAGACCAACCGACACTGAGACGACCTGACCTGACCTCCTCCCCAGTTTCAGATGCTTGTGTGCCCTGTGCCGTGTCTGCTTTCTGTATCTTTAGGGTTGAATTTATTGGCCCGTTTGAAGGTGGATCTTAGGTGTGTGGTTTCGCCCACTCAAAGATGCCGGGAACATCTACAAAGAACAGAAACGTTGTCCCCCACAGTCCCAAAGCACAGAGGATCAGCATCGGGTTTTACATCTCTCTGTGTGTGATGTGTGTAATATGTGTGTGCGCGCATGTGCTCATGTGTAATCATGTGCATTTGTGTGTGTGTGCGCATTCAGGGGCTCACCTGCCATGTGCATACCAGAGGTCGGAGGACGGCTTCAGGTGTCAGCCTTTTTCTTTTATTTTTTTGGTTTTTTCGAGACAGGGTTTCTCTGTATAGTTATGGCTGTCCTGGAACTCACTCTGTAGACCAGGCTGGCCTCAAACTCAGAAATCCGCCTGCCTCTGCCTCCCAAGTACTGGGATTAAAGGCGTGTGCCACCACCACCTGGCAGCCTTTTTCTTATACCTGGTTTGAGGCAGGATTTCTTTCTTTGGAGGTAGAGAATGCTGAACTGGCTGTTCCCTGAGCTCCTGTGGAGTCTCCTGTCTCAGCCTCCCATCTTACTACTTACTGTAGGAACACCAGAATTGTAGACATACATCACAGTGTCTGCCCAGCATTAAGTGGGTTCTGGGGCTTTGAACTGAGGTCATTAAGCCTTCGTGAACCATCCTTACAGGCCTTGGTATAATTCTTTGATGATTCTTCAGGATACACCAACCTTGAATCTTATTAGGGATTGTTAATTTCATCCAGCCTCTGAGGGGTTAATAAGGTCTCAATTAATTGACCTAGTGGAAACAGCTTCAGTGCTCCCAGACAGAGGTCCTCCCAGTCAGAAGTCCTCCCACACAGAGATCCTCCCACACAGAAGTCCTCCCACACATAGGTCCTCCTACACAGAGGTCCTTCTACACAGAAGTCCTCCCCTGACTTCCCATGTCCAGCTGCTAATCTGGAAGTGGCTTCTCAGGTCACATGTAGGACAGACACCAGGTTCTGCTGTCTGCAGTTCAAACACTTTCTCCAGAAAGTTCGGGCCCTTAGCCAGAGAAAATGTATCTCGGGGTGGCCCACAGCTTGAGGGGCAGGGGTTCTGTACCTCTTCCTCAGTCCTGGCTCTTGACCCATCTTAGCACCCAGAGACCATGTCCCAGCTATGCTAAAGCCACACTTCCTCTGGCTCATGGTGCCACCTTTCAGGGAAGTGGCTATAGCGGGGTCTGTGACCACACAGCAGAGGAAAGTTCCATGCAGATGAACAGTGGGTACATCTGTTTCAAGGGCTCTGTGAATGTCGTTATTATAGTTTCTGTACCCTTAGAACTCACAGCAACAGTAACAATGTCAGCCTCAGCTTCTTCCTCCCCAGTGGCCCAGGGCCTTGGATGCCATGTAGAAGAAAGAGAGCAGTTAGAATTGTGAAGTATGTGCCGTGTGCCAGGCCCAAGGCAACCTGTCTGTGGTGGTGTTCCAGACCCAGCAATGACCTCTCCAGAGAGCTCACTCTAACCCCAGAGTCCAGGAGCATTCTTACAGAGAACTTAAACACAGGATAAAGGTCTTTGCAGGTCCTGCTGAAGTGTAGACATGGATGTGTGAGATGATCCAGGCAGGGCCTTGATGCCGGCCCAAGTGTAGAGGAGACTCCTCACAGAGAGGAGGAATGACGGTGACCACACAGGCAGGGCTGAGTGACAAGGCCACCACTGGCCAAGCCAAGCCAAGCCAAGCCAGCGGCCATCAGAAACCAGAAGAGGGAAGATGAATTTATTCCTAAGCCTCCAGAAGAAGTTTTTTGCTCCAGCCTTTCGAGCACCTTGATTTTGATCCAACAAAATTAGCTTCTGTATTAGGCCCCCTTTCCGTCGCTACAACAAATGCCAGATAGAAGCAACCTAGGGAGAGGTTGACTCTGGCTTGCAGTCTGGGGTGAGTCCATCTTGGCGGGAAGTCTGAGCAGCAGGGAGGTAGCTGCTTCTGCTGTACCCTTGGCCAGGAAGCAGGGATACGTAAGGGCACTCAGCTCATGGTCTCCTTTTTAACTGGTCCAAGACCCCAGCTCCAAGAACAATACCATCTAAATTTAGGGTGAGTCTTCCCATCTTAATTAAATCAATCTAGAAGTTCCTCCACAGGTCTGCCCAGTGCTTTGTAACTTTGATTTTGAGGTATCTGGGTCTCAGGGTCTCACTGAGTTGCCCAAGCTGGATGGAAGCTGATTTCAGATTTCTAGATTCCAGAACTCTCAAAAGTTAGATCCCTGTTGCAAATTGCTGAGTTTGTGGTGATTTTTTTTTTTAAAGATTTATTTTATTTATTATATGTAAGTACACTGTAGCTGTCTTCACGCATTCCAGAAGAGGGCGCCAGATCTCATTACGGGTGGTTGTGAGCCACCATGTGGTTGCTGGGATTTGAACTTATCACCTTTGGAAGAGCAGTCGGGTGCTCTTACCCGCTGAGCCATCTCACCAGCCCCTTTGTGGTGATTTTTATGGCAGCCACAGGTGGCATGACACATGTGATCCGAATTTTACACACAGAAAACAAAACCAAAAACAAACAACAACAAAAAAAAACGAGGCCTAGGAGTTTAATTAATCCTGGCAGTGAGTGGCGGGTCAGTTGTGTCTTTGTATTTCATGCCTCGGCTTCAGACATGTCTTCCCTAGTACTGCTGTTGAGTTTGAGGTCCAGAGTTAGGGAGTTTGAAGCAGGAGATCAGAGATGAGCTGTAATGCAAATATATGCAAATGACCTCAAATAGATCAGCCCATCAGCTAATTCCTTCTCTCCTTAGAAGTGGATTGCACCTGAAAATAAGGGATCTTGATCTGATCTTTAACTGTGTGCTTGAGGGAGAAAAAAGGAGCCCCTTAGGCAGGAAGAAGACCCAAGAAGAGTCTTAAGTGCTTTGTACATCAACAAAAGATGGCTGAATGCTGGGTTCCTCTCAGTAGAGTGGGGTCACCCGTGGGAAGACTCAAGAACAAAACAGGGAGTCCAGAAGTGGGGCTGTTACTGCTGTATCTCTGTTCATTAGCTTGTGGAAGGCTACACTACAGTAACAGATCTCAAAAGTAACAAGACAAGGGTTTACTTACTATTCAAACTCCATCCCATAGCAGGAATAGGTTGGTTGTTTCTCTTCACTGTCTGCAGGTTCTCCCACTGTCTCCAGGTTCTCCCACCATTTGTGGGTTCTCTCACTGTCTGCAGGTTCTCACTTTGTTTCCAGGTTCTCCCACTGTCTCCAGGTTCTCTCACTGTCTGTGGGTTCTCCCACTGTCTGTGGGTTCTCCCACTGTCTGCAGGTTCTCCTACTGTCTGCGGGTTCTCACTTTGTTTCCAGGTTCTCCCACTGTCTCCAGGTTCTCTCACTGTCTGTGGGTTCTCCCACTGTCTCCAGGTTCTCCCACTGTCTGTGNAGTTCATAGACTCTTGATGAACAAGCCAGATTCAAACCATAGCTCCCCGTCACCTTTAATGACAGATGCAGTCACGTGCTCCCATCGGCTCTTGTGGCTCTTCAGGTCAGGACCTCAGTGCTGGCCATTGAACAGTGAAAATGCTCACCACAGATCGGCAGCTTCCAGCTGACCAATAGGCCATCTCAACAGTGAACTTGACCTGTGGGGGAAGCATTGGATCTAATTAACAGTTGGTCAGTTCCTGCCCATCCTTCCACAGGCCACTGACACCCAAGAGTCATGAATCTCCACAGGCCACAGCTCTAGGCATGCCAGCTTTGTGGATACCACTGTGGGTTGGTCCACTTCTACTCAAATGTTTGGGATTTGAGAATTATGTGTATCAATGAATTTACTATCTACTTATCTATCATCTTTCTGTTCTTCTAGCCATCTTTCCATCTATCTGTCCATTCATCAATTCATTATCCATCACCCATCCATCAATCACCCATCCATCAATCATTCATTCATCAATCATCCATTCACCAATCATCCATCCATCATTCATCCATCCATTCATCTATCCATCAATAACCCCATCATCCATCCATAATCCATCTATCTATCCATTCATTACTCATCCATCAATTCATTATTCATCTACCATCCATCAATCACCCATCCATCATCCATCCATCCATCCATCCATCCATCCATCCATCCATCCATTTTTCTTCATGTCCACCAATGGGCTTAATTAGGGTCTCCAGTTCAGATATAGCTGTGGCAGTGAGGGACTGGGGAAATGCTGGTTATGGGACAGTCTGTGCAGGAGAGGTCACCACAGGCCAGAGCTGGCCAATGGAGGGGAAGTGAAGAGGAGTTTGAGAAGAGGAAGCTCAGATGGCAGAAGGCAGGTTTTGAACACCAGGGACAGCTGCACTTACTCACAAGTGGAGCATCTGTGGGAAAGCTAAGACTAAAGTTAGGACCCACCCAGATCAGTAGGTTAGCTGTAACCGGCAAGAAAGACTCACACCACAGTTAACTGGTGCATGTGGTGGGGATAAAAGACTTGGGGAGCAGGGAGGCAGAAAAGCAAGATCAGAACAGGTGTCACAGATGACCCCTGCAAATGAGGTCACAGTGGATGATGGAGGTGACACTGATGACCAAGGTCCCAAAAAGTACCAGAGGTGACACTGACCACTGACGTCACAGTGGGTGCTGGAGGTGAGACTGACAGCTGAGGTCACACCGGTTGGTGGAGGTGACACAGCCTGGGTCACTGTGAATGACAGAGGTGACACCAATGACAGAAGTCACAGTGGGTGTCCAAGCTGACCCCAATGGCCAAAGTTTCAGTAGGGTTTGAGTCACACTGACAATAGCTCAGTCTTGAATGCTGAGGCTATAGGATGGCCATGTGGAGGACTCAAATATCCCAGCTGGAATAGACACAGCAGAGACGAGGGCCGGCTGGATAAAGTGGGGCCAGGTGAGGTTGGGGAGAAATGCTTGTCTGCAGGGCCTGTGCTTCCTCTGGGTCAAGGTTCACAGTGGGTTTCAGGACTACTGAGCCAGGTGTAACGCCCAGCCTGCAGGGAGTCGGGTGGGTGGGAGTTACATATTCTTGGGGTGTATGTGGAGCAGCAGGGCAGGAAGGGACTGTATGGCTGCTGTGTGTGACCTCTGCACTGGGCACAGCAGCTGATGACTGGGTCTGGAGTGACCCGTGTGTTCCAGTCAGTTCTGCTGCTCTTGAGCCCCACAGAAATCACAGCTATCTGCATTTGGATTCTATAAGGATGGGGGCAGGTTTCTGAGCATCTCAGTTAAAGCAACACCAGTGGTTATAACATAGGGTGAGGGTGAGAGCCACCAGTCTATGAGGAAAAGCCTCCAGGTGAAGTACTTGGCTCTCAAAGGCTTCCCACAGCAAACGACACGTGCTGCCCCATGGGAAGCAGGGAAGGTCTTGGTCAGAGCCACCGAGATGAAGACTAGATCTCAGTGCCCAGGACAGGATGGCTAGATATGCCCCATGCTTGCCAAAGGGCGAGATCCTTGCCTAAGGCCTCAGCACTGGGGCACATCAAGGCCTTGCCTCTCTCTGTGGACCTTCTAGCTTCAGCCTTCAACAGGGAGTTGGTGGGTGGGGCTGGTTCCCTCATGCCACCAGCAGGAATCTTTTAAATTGGGGGTGATTCCGAGAGAGTTCGCCCACTTCTGTGTCTGCACAAAAACAGTTATTCTGCAAAAGAGTAATACTGAAAAAAAAAGTATTTTAAAGAGATGCATAGTTGTAGAAGTGTGGTGTTTATGGTGTTTCTTAAAATACCCAGGGACGGTTGGTGGGAATGTTTGCAGCCCTGTTATGAAAGGTCCCAAGGCAAGAGTTCTCAAGGTCACATGAAAAACCAAACTGACCCCTGGGTGTGTGTCCTGCCCACTCTGGGGTGTCACAACACATTGCTCTGCATGCCATTCTGGGGGCACCCTGGGGTCCCGCCAGCAGGAAGCCCAGGGCTTTGTTCTTAGCGCTCCCTGGTCCCTGCCATCCTCCAGCCTCTGCCCTAGAGCAGATTCCTACAGGAATGTTTGCAAAGACAATACCCACCCACCATGTCCCCAGTCATCAAGCCTCTTTCACCTTGAGGAATGATGAAAGCAAAGTACAAACAGGCCCAGGCGCCATGTGTCGCTCAACAGGTCATGGAGCCATGCTGGGGCTGGTTCCTGGCATGGGGGTCTCTCTTGGCCTACTGAAGTGAGTCTTAGAGACCCAGGTCCCTGCTTCATTGCTGAGGGAGATCTGCATACCCCTCTGTCCAGCCTGCATCCCTGCTGAGAGTCATTTGCTGAACACTCAGAGGGTCCTTTTTCTTGCCCTCTTGGAAAAGTTTCTGTGTGGATGCAGATTTTTAATCTTCTTTGGAGGGCAGAAGAGCAGGCCAGGCCTGTGTGTCTGTTAAACATGCTGGCTCTGTGTGAGGTTCAAATCCAGGCCTGTGGCTGGGGGGGATAGATTAGCTTGCCAAATGCCTACCTTGTGAGCACAAAGACCTGAGTTTGCTTTCTAGAACCCATGTGAAAAGGGTGTGTGTGTGGTAAGGCATCTAAGCCTTGGAGAGGCAGAGACAGGAGGATTCAGGGGCTTGATGGCCTGATTGGCTAGTCAGGTTCAGCAGGAGACCTTGTCTCCTAAGGTCCTGAAGAACACAGTTGAGGGTAACCTCTGCTCCCTATTGTACATGTGCTAACTAAATTAAAAGACATGCTCCATTCTGAGCTGATAGCCGTGCACAGATCACTCTGCTGGCCCAGTGTCCTGCTACACTGATGGGGACCAAACTGCACAGGGCCTTGAGAGGCTATCATCTGGTTTCTTCTTCTCCTTCTCCTTCTCCTTCTCCTTCTCCTTCTCCTTCTCCTTCTCCTTCTCCTTCTCCTTCTCCTTCTCCTTCTCCTTCTCCTTCTCCTTCTCCTTCTTCTTCTCCTTCTCCTTCTTCTTCTTCTCCTTCTCCTCCTTCTTCTTCTCCTTTCTTCTTCTTCTCCTCCTCCTTTCTTCTTCTTCTTCTTCTTCTTCTTCTTCTTCTTCTTCTTCTTCTTCTTCTTCTTCTTCTTCTTCTTTCTTTCTTTCTTTTTTTTTTTTTTTTTTTTTTTTTTTTTTTTTTTTTTTTTTTTTTTTTTTTTTTTTTTTTTTTTTTTTTTTTTTTTTTTGGTTTTTCGAGACAGGGTTTCTCTGTGTAGCCCTGGATGTCCTGGAACTAATTTATAGACCAGGCTTGTCTCTAACTCAGAGATCTTCCTGATGCTGAATGCTGGGATTAAAGGTGTGCCCACCCCCACCCCGCAGCTGGCCATCTGGATGCTTGGAGGAAGCCAAAGCACCAGGCCACGTGCCAGCTGTCTGACCTGGCAGCCAGGACTCCTCTCTGATTCTTCACTATGAGATTAGAATCTTGGCCTTTGATGACTGCAGGATCAATGTCATTTAATAGGTGCACACTGCCCCGTGATATGCTGCCTGTGCCTTACATGCATTTGATAAACCAAAGTTGGGTCCTCCACAGGAGGACTAGGAACCCTTAACAGCTGGCTGTCGCTCCAGTTCCTGGCCAATGAACTCTCATGTCCCTGAATTTTACGTGATGCTGAATTCCACATGGCCACCCTCTCAGAGTGCAGAGCTTCTCGCAGTATTGTCTGACAGATTTGAGATGAAGCAAGCTCTTGGACTCAAGATGGTCAGGTGCAGACTTCTCTGCACTGGGTGAAAAGAGCTCGGTGCATGCAAGGAGCTGGAAGGCTCTGGGAATAAAGTGACGGGATCATGAGCTGACATGACTCTGTCTAGTCTACCCCCGCCCCTGCTGCCCAGCAGGAGACCCTACTGCGCACACTACTGACACTGAGGTCTTTCAATGTCACGGTGGAGACATGGTTTCCTCTGAAGGCCCTCGAAGGACTGTCATGTTCTATGTTTATATGTCACAGACATGGTTACATGGAGGCCTCGGAAGGGGAGCATATCCCGGGTAGTCCCCATGGTCCATACTATTATAGATCCCTCACATGAAGCAGGTAGGGTGGAGTCAGAGAAAGACTGGAGGATGCCATGCTAGGGATGCCCTAGTGTGGGCTTGGAAGGTGGAGGCAAGGGGTACAGGCTACCAGAAACCAGGGCATGTTCCAGAGTCTACCCACAGCTAGACTGAGACCAGTAAGGCTGGTGTGGGATTTCTGAGGCCTACATCTGTGGGAGGACACGTGTGAATTCTCTCCAAGGAGCTGTGCTGGGCCTGCAGTAGGGACCCAATGCATTTATGAGAACAGAGAAGACAGAATTGTGGTGTGAATCTCCCCGCTTCCTCTGATACACACACTACTTTGTACCCGGCCTCACTCCTGAACAGGGCTGGACTCCCTGTGAGGCTGAGGTCAGCTTGCGTTTCCTGAGTCATGTCCAAGCATATCATGTGGCTGAGTCCCCAAGCCCTTGGCCCACTCTTTGCTGAGCCATTTCCAAAGCCATTGCTCAAACTGGAGAAGGCTGTGTGGGGCCCGTAGTCAGTGGGCTTTTGGCTTTCGAAGTGGGAGGCGTTGGGAAGAAGGTTGTCTTGTTTCCACACCAGCACATGAAACCATCACACAGATCTGCCTGTGTGGCTTGCAGCATCCTGTGTCACGTGTCTAGTAGTGGGGACACCTGCCTGCAGATAGAGGGACCTTTGTCTCGCCAGGTGATACTTGGTGATCAGGCTGATACTTCACAGAGGAAAGATGGAGCAGGGCACATTGGTGTGGACTAACACAGGCCTGTAGGACACTCTCATCTAAGCAAGTGGCCTGGGCACTGATGTGAGCCCGGAGGGTGGATTGGTATCCTTGTCTGACTGTGTCAGTGTCCCCTGTGACCTTGCATGGCCCCCCAAGGAGCTGGGAACATTGGGGATGAGAACCCACCCAAAGAGGACGAATCTGAGGGAGAGGAAGTGGGCTGAAGGCAACTTCTCTAAAATATTAAAAGCCTGTGGCCGCCAGAGGCCGGCAGCGGCGAGGCCTGGGCTCCGGCAGCAGGTCCTGACCGTTGAGCCCCCGGCATAGCCCTGAAGTTGAGCAATAGGGACCTGCCCTGGTGTCGTCCTCGCTGCCTGGCCCACTCTGCTTGGCACAGGCAGAGAGGTGGCGGGTTGTGTGGCTGTGTGGGGCAGGGAGGCACATGTGGCCCTGTGTTGGGAGGGATGGGGTGGTAAGGGAATAACGGTCACTGACGGGTTCTTGCTGCACACTGGGCTCTATTCTGAGCCCCAGACAGCGTGGGAGCCCCATTCCTGTGAGTTGGTTCTGTCTTGGTGTTCAGAGGCAGAGCCTGAAGTTAAGAGAGGCAGTGTCAGTTGTCTGAGGTCACACAGCACCTGAGACAGATGGCGGATGTAGGGATAAGCCCAGAGTGCCAAGGGCAGTACTGCCAGTGGAGTTCCCACACCCCTGCCCACACCCCTGCTGCTCTCCTCTGCCTTTGGCCCATTGAGGCTTCTGAACCTTCTGGCCAGTGTCCTCCCTGGGCCACCGAGAAGGGTCTTGACCTCTGGAACTGAGTGATGAGGTAGGAGACAGGATGCAGCTAAGAGCAGGGAGGAAGCCATCATATGCTGCTTGTAGTCCTGTCTGAGGCAGAGCTCAGGGAGGCTCTCACAAGCCAGGCCCTCCGACCCTCTGAAAGGACAAGGCCTCTGCTCTGTGGCCCCACTGGGGCTGGCTCAGCAGTGCCTCAGAGCTGCTTTTCTGTGGTGCCTGTTTCAGCTTCCTGATCTGTAGGCTGACACTGCAATGGGGCACAGGCTGTGGGGTGGGCATGATGCCTGTTTCCAGCACCGCCCCGTCCATCCTGAGGCTGGCTGGTCCTGGTCGCATGTATACAGAATGAATTACACATGTGACCGTGGTTCTACATGGATGAGTGCCAGTCATGATGTTTGGATCTTCAGGTCTGTTCTGGGGTCCACTCGTGGCTACTCTCCAGCTCCAGGGATTCCTATGACTGAGTTTTCTCACTGGAGGCACAAGGGCAGCCCTGTCCCATGGATATAGCATGACAGTCTTAGTTCTTTACCTTCCTAGGAACACAGGGGCAAACCTTGTACACATAGAATAACAGAATATTCTTAGATCTTTGAAGCTGTCTGAGTACTGGTCACTCACAGATGTATGGTGTGCCGAGGACCGAATTCTGCCTCATTCAGGACCCTATGCCCATGTCACTTCAGGAAACTGAGGACCCCACATTCAGACTTGAGGCTGGATGGCCTGTGGCTTGGAGTCTTTGTTCTTTTGATTTCTCTGGAGAGACAAGGGGCTGGTTTTCCCAGTATCTTCTGCAGAGGTCAGGTGCGGACTATCCTCATAAACACATTGCCTTGTGTCCTGGAGAGGTGGCATGGCAGGTCACCCTATCATAACCCACCCCTGTAATAGTCCTGGCTTGACATCTGTTTCCTAATGAACCAACCCGATGCAGGAGGCAATCCACCACCCAAGCGACCCAGGAAGCCGCTGGCTTGAAGCTTGGAGTCTGAGCTGCAGGTTCAAATTCCATCTCCGCTCCTTACCGCCACAGGACCTGTGTCAGTTTCCCTACCTTTACTGACGTCTTGTGGGGACGAGCTAGTGTTTACACTCGCAGATGACCTGCCTCAATGAGCAAATGGTATTATTACCATCCGGGTCCCAGATGGGGAAACTGAGGCCTGGAGGAAGGGAGTGAATGTCACCATGGTGGAGAGGGGGCAGCTCTGATCCCTCTCTCCAGAGAAATTGCTCCTAGCAAGCTGGTGACTGGCGAGAGCCTGGCATAGCCTGGGCTTTTACTTCCACTGTTCCTTTCTCAGCCACCAGCTCACACAACCTGCAAGGCTCTTGAGTAAAGGAGTGGGAGTCTTTGTCCCATTGTGCACACTGCGGGGCTGGCTGGCTCCCCTCACACAGATCTCACCACTGGATGCATCCTTTCTATGTTCCTGGGCCAGCAGAGAGTGAAGCCCAGTTGTATGGTGTTGGGGACAGGGCTAA
This sequence comes from Mus minutoides, assembly GCA_902729485.2. Taxonomy (NCBI): domain Eukaryota; kingdom Metazoa; phylum Chordata; class Mammalia; order Rodentia; family Muridae; genus Mus; species Mus minutoides. The sequence continues at coordinate 551,722 of LR749510.1, read as the reverse complement.
ACAACTCTGATCCATTCCCTGTTTGGACAGGAGGCCAGGGCTCTGAGGGCTCCCTGTAACTCAAGTCTCTCCTGTTCTCATTTTGAAATGCAGGATTTTTTTTCTTCTTAGAAAAGCCACCCCCAGGAACAGCATCAGACCTGTCGCGGCTTTGTGATGTGGATGTCTCTTGTGGGCCATTCTTCTCTCTGATTCACGGCTTTGAGAAACAGATTTGGTCACCTCTGAGGATAAAAAAAATTCATATGTAACGGGTGATGAGTCTGAAAAACAAAAACAGAAACAGAAAAAGAATGAGATCGAAGTCAAGCCACCTGTCATGAGGCGGGGCGGGGATACTCCTCTGCTTTTTGGGGACACCTTCAGCTCCCACATTCACAGGGCCATAAAGCCCTGAGGCATTGTCCTCTCTGAAGTCATCTTGTAGGATAATGGAGAAAATATGAATATTCTAGAACCTTCTCCCATACCTGGGTGCCTAGCAATCCTGGAGGTCGTTGGGTGGATGGGTAGATGTGACCCTGAACCCTCACTTGTATCTTGTTCTAGCAGGTTCCCCCACAGTTAGCTGTCTATGTGGCCTGGGGGAGCTCCTGAGCATTGGGGTCCCCCTTTCTTCTTTGTGGAGTGGAGGTTCCTCAGTGGGAGAGCAGGTACCATGCCTGGCCTAGTGACTGTGGACCTGGCCATGCCCCAGAGTTGACTGGGTGAGATTAACAGAGATGAGAGCCCTCAGCATCTGGTCCATGGCAGTGCTGCTTGCTGGTCCTTTAAAACTGAAAGACAAAGCAAAACACTGAGAGATGCCCAGAGAAATGGAGGTTGGACTTGCTGTGTGAATGTTAAAGTTGTTTCAGTGTTACCCACTGTGTGCTGGTGACGGAGGGTGGGAATGGGGTTGATCCCAAGGCATGAGGCTCTGGCCTTATGGCTGTCAGTCCCCTGATCTACATACCCCAGGACACAGATGTGCACATCTACTGTTGAGAGACAGTGGATGATGGGTGAGCTCTTTGTCATGGTGGGAAGGGAAGGGGACAAGGGTCTGACCTCTGACCTCTGTTCTCAGGGCTGTCCTCCAGGCCAGTCTGGTCATAATCAGTGCTTATCGAGTTGGATAAAGGGATGGCTAACTGGGGTGGCCGGCCTTGGCCTCTGTGGCAAGTTCTTGCCCAACTTTCTTTTTCGTTTTCATTTTCTCTCTGACCCTGGCAGTGTGTCATAAAGTCCAGATGATAACTAGGGCGAGGCCATAAAGATGGAGTGAGTATAGGGCAGATGCCTGGTGGGGACACCGGCTGGGGAGTACCAGGGACTGTCTTACTCCAGGGTCTGTGCCTCACCAGTCTCCTTTCCTGGGGTATGAGACCTCTTTTCTGCCCAGCTAATTCCTGTGACATCCTCCCCACCGCTACCACCAGCTTGTCTGGGGACTCATGCCAATCCCAGGTTGTATGCCTGGATGGAAAGACTGTGGTCTGAGCAGGAGCCTTAGGAGGCCAGCCTGGTAGTGTGGCCTGGAGGATGCCAAGGGCAGCAGTGCCCCCTGCTGGTCACTCTGGCTCTCCTCTTCCCTGGGCTTCCTCTGCTGTCTTTTTTTTTTTTTTTAAGATTTATTTTATTTATTATACGTAAGTACACTGTAGCTGTCTTCAGACACTCCAGAAGAGGGAGCCAGATCGGATGGTTGTGAGCCACCATGTGGTTGCTGGGATTTGAACTCATCACCTTTGGAAGAGCAGTCGGGTGCTCTTACCCGCTGAGCCGTCTTAACCTTGGATGCCCTCTGGGGCCTGTGGAGAAAGTCCAGGAGTCGCGTCTCTCAAAGAAACAACTCCACAGTTGTGATCTTGGGTATATTTCCCCAGGAAACTCTCACAGGGGTCACTGGGACTTGCGACCTCCATGTCGAGTGGGTGGTCAGCTCGTGCTGGGCACATCCTACACACAGTGGAGCAGTGATGCCACAGGTAGCTTTTAATAGATACAGTGCAGGGCAGAAAACCACTCAACCCGTGTTCCTCCTGCTCCCAGAGGGCACAGCAGCACCCAGCACCTGCCACTGGACTGTGACCAGACGGCTTATATTGTGTTTTTATTTCCTTTAATCCACAGAAATGCAACGTAGTATCACCCGTGTGACATGTCATGGGATTGTGGAAAAGAAAGAGACTCTCACCCCTGTGCTGGGAGACATGGGGGAAAGCTTGGGGGGCTTCGGCTTCTATCTGGTCATCTGCAGTGGAGACAGAAAGGGATTCTGGCTGATGTCACCTGTTCTTCCGGTTCTCTCCTCGGTGCTGTTGCTACCTACTGTGTGCAGAGGTCACTGTTGCTACCTACTGTGTGCAGAGGTCACTGTTGTTACCTACTGGTACAGAGGACAACATTGCTACCTACTGTGTACAGAGGACAACATTGCTACCTACTGTGTGCAGAGGACACTGTACCTACCTACTGTGCACAAAGGACACTGTGGCTACCTACTGTGCGCAGAGGACACTGTGGCTACCTACTGTGTGCAGAGGACACTGTGGCTACCTACTGTGTGCAGAGCCATGCTTAGAATCTGCATTTTTTGTTTTGGCTCCTGTGTCACACTTCAGCACGAAGCACAGAGACCCACGTGTGAGGGACGCAGCACACATGTGACAGATGGAAAATGTCCCAGGGACCTTCCTTCTGTCCCACAGTGAGGTGCAACCCTCCACCCTGCACCCTGCCTGCCTCTCACCCACCTGGGCTGGCTGGCAGGAAAGTCCCTGCTGGTTTCTTTTTCTTGCCACTGAAGGAGGCAACAGGTGTGCTTTCCTGAAACTCACGGCCGAGTTAATTTTACACAGCAAGTGAGGGGAAAATGATGGTGTGGAGTGGGTGTCACTGGGCACAGTGAGAAGAAGGCTGGTTTGACCACTGGACAGATGCCAACAGGCTGGGGGCAGACAGAAGGACTGGGTCTGTTGGTGGTGGCTGTCAATACACAAACCCTTCGATTCTGTTTCCCCATTTTAAGATGAGGGGGTGGACGGAGTGATGCTGAGGTCCCTCCCAGAATGCACTTGTGCGTGTCCACCTCCCAGTCCTCTTCCCTCTTCCTTCTCATTTTATGTGCCAGCTGCAGATGACATTCACACCATAGTGTGGAGGTGGTGGGGTTTTTTGTTGTTGTTGTTGATATGGAGACCCACAGCAGGTAAACACACCAGTGGTTTCATGAGGTGACCGTGGGCTTCTCCTCACAGTAGAGGTGGCTCAGGGCTAGAGGTGGTGTGTGTGTGTATGTGTGTGTGTGTGTGTGTATGTACATGTATATGTGTGTGTGCGCGCACACGTGCGTGCATGCCTGTGTTTTAAAGCTCCCAGCATCCTTTGCATCTTCTCTGTCAATAGCACTGTTGGTCAGTGTTATACCTAGGTCACTTCTACCCCTGGCCCACGTGGGTGCCATAGTCTGGACTGTGTCCTCCGTGTCTGTCTACTCCTCCATCTCGCCTGCAGAGTCTCTGCTGAGACCTTCCCACTTCTCCATCACCCACTGAACCCAAGTCCTGAGGAACCCTTCCTTGTTCTTCACGGACTCCGAAGCTTCGAGAACAGAGCTTCGGCCCAGACCCCAGCTGCCGGCAGAGGAGTGTTTCTTTCACTTTGCACTGTGTGTGACTGACATTCACTTCTCTGTGTGTGACGTGTCTTTCACCTCTTCTCTACTTTCCATACTTGAGATCGCTCTGCTGGCCAGTGACAGTGTTTCTGGAATGTTCTGCAGTGAAGCAGGGTGATGTTCACTGAGCCTGTGAGACTGAACTCACTACTATAGAGTGTTACAGCTGGTCACTGTGCCTGGCAAGAGTGCCCTCTTGTTTGCCAACCTCCTTGTGGCCAAGTGTCCGCCATCCCAGCATGCTTCACGCCTCCCCGCCTGCCCTCTGCCTCGCTCCATGTCTGAGGCCTGAGACCATGTGTGTGAGGCCTTGCATGGGTGCAGCTGGCATGAAGACAGGAATTACGGCGAGGGTCCAGGTGTGATACCATAACCAGCTCAAGCAAAGGGTGGGGTGGTGCACATCCTGTGCCTACAGACCTCACCGTTGAGGGGCAGAGTGTGATGTCTAGTCTGGGTAGCCAACCTGACCACATCTGGAATCATCTAGAATTCAAAAATGGAGGGTAGACCAGTGAGGGGTTTTCCCTTTTTGGTTAATTTGAAGTAGGAAGATCCACTTCTAATCCAGACCTTGGTGTGGGAAGACGCGCCTTTAACTGGGCTATTGCTCCTGCTGGAAGCCTGGAACTCCGGAGAAGGAAGTTTGCTCTTTGCCTGCTCGCTCTCACCTTGCTAGGACACCCACCCCTTCGCTGGCGTCAGAGCCCATTCTCTAGGATTCTGGTGTATAGTGAAGACCACGGAGACATCTGGCCTCACGGACTGAGCAAGCCACTCAGAGGTCCCCAACCCCCCTCCCCCAACAGCACTGCCTCTGCATCAGCTCCTGCCCCTAGCTTCCTGACCTGCTTGATGTCCTTCAGTGAAGAACTGTGATGTGCAAGCATAAACTAAACAAACCCTTTCCTCCCCAAGTTGCTTTGGCCATGGTGTTACATCACAACACTGAGGCAGGAGGATGCCATCCTGGGCTACACCACTTTGTCCTACCTGCTTGCATTTGATTGGTCCTGAAACCCCACTGCTAAGGAGCAGGGCTCCCTTGACAAATGTTAAGTCATTATACATCACGCACACCGGGCACTAGCAACTCTGCTTCACAGAAAGGAGGGCTCGTGCTTTCCACAAGATCCGCACACAATGGCTCACAGCTGCCTAGCCTGGCAGCAGTCACCAAACACCAGAAATAACATGGGTGTCCATAAAACAGACATACACTACGTGCCGCGGTCACATGAGGGAATACTATGCAGCCAGGAAAGGGCAATAGCAGCTAAACATGTGGGCTCTGCCAGATCACTCCAGGCTGCGTGGATGTTTGTGCAGATGCTCTGGGAGGCAGGCAGCAGGCAGGGTGTGGCCTTCGGGAGGTGTACTGGGGAAGTCGAGTCCCTGAGTGAATACAGCATTGACAAGCAGCCTTGGCAAGGATGCTCTGGACATCCTTGTGTAACCTGTATGGAGAAGATGGAGCCATTCCCATCCCATCACCCCCATACCATCATCATCACCCCCATCATCACTGCCACCACCACCACCACACTCCGGGCTTCTGAGAACACCGACACCCCAGGGTGCTCACTGCCCCATCTGCTTCCTTCCTCTCATCTCTCACCTCACCCCCAGAGCAAGGCTGTGCCTTCTCAGAGCTCCAGCACCAGCCACCACCCTGGTCTGACCCTAGCTTGAGAGCGTCTTTCCTCAGTCACCAAACAGTCAAAGGCTGATGGAACACCTTCAGCTGCAATTGGTAGAGGCTAGCCCAGTTGAAACGAGCCTCTGGAGGGTCTCCAGCTCATAGCGTGGGACATTCCAAGATTGGGAGGGCGTGCTAGGGTCTTACAGCGCAGCAACAGCATGGGTATCTCTTCCACGGACCCCTGAGAGGGCGGCCCCAGCTCCAGGTCTCACCTACAGGCACAACATTGGTTTGTATGTCACAAACTCGAAAGCCAGCAGAGCTTGTGAGTCACGTGACAGCCATCCATTGCCTTGTGCTGAAGACAGACTCACGTCTAACAATGCGTATTGTACAGTGCGGAGGTTGAGGTCTTCAAGAGGGTTCAAAAGCCTCTGGGGTGTAACTGGGGACACAGTGGATGGTAGCGTAGAACTAGAACCCGGGTATGTGCGACCCCCCAAACTCTTCCCCCACCCCCCCATGAACCCCTTCTCCGGCCATGGCTGAGCTACTCTTCTTCCCGCACGGCTGAGCCCCTCCTCCCCACAGCTGAACCCCTTCCCCTCCATGGCTGAACCCCTCCTCCCCACTCCTTCGGCAGAACCGTACTCCCACCCCTCAACCTGACCGAAGGTCTTCTAGGTCTCGGTCGCCGGGGCTCTGGCTCCATCTAGTGAGCAGAGAGAGGAATTACCCGCATGGCCTCAGACATAGTGTTCACGGAGTGGGCCCAGCAAGCAACCTCAGTGTGGCTAAAATGCCTATGCCAAGGCCCCGTCACAACTCTCTGGCTTCAGACGCTCTGACGTGCCACCTGCAAATACGCGTTTTAACCTCCAAGGTGGTGGCGCGGTTCACAGGTGGCTCCCCGCAGGTTCCGGTGAGGGAAAGAGCAGTGGATGGGTTTAGGGCCTGGAGATTTGTGCACTTGTGTGATCACAGGCTGGCCTCTCTCCCTTCCTGAGACTCTGTGCTCTCATTTGCACTATTGGTGGGTTAGACTAGAAAGTGGGCGGATCCTGGGAACTTGGGAAGGAATGGAATGTAACCAGCTAGTCACCTCCAAACCAGAAGGGACAGGGCTCACAGCGACAGGGCTCACGTCGATGGGAGTGGAAGCTGCCTGATGTCAAAGGTGTTCATAGGAGGAGTGCGATCCAGCTATGATGCCACCGGCCATGGCCAGTGTGCCCACCAGCTGAACTCAGAGCAAATGGTCGCCAAGCCGCGTGTACCCTGTGGGTCTCCTGTGCCAAGTTTCACGCCAGGTGGAGCCAAGTTGGTGCTGCTTGGGGAGAGAGGGAGGTGACCTATGGATTGCTTGCAAAGAGAAGCTCCCGTGACAGTCCCCCTGGCCACTATCCCACACTGCAGCCCTGCTTCCTTCTGGCAGCCCGAGGGGTCAGATCTGGGTCACGGGAGGATTGACAAATGGGCGGTCTCCTTGCTGTGGGTTTGGGTGGGAAGGTAGAGATGGAGGCAGGAGGCTGCCTCTGGGCTCTGCCTCGGTTTCCTTGGTAGCCAGCTGTTGTCAGCAGTGAGAGAAGACAGCGTCAGACCAGGAGTCTCGGGAAACGCCAGTCCTTGCAGCTGGATCCTGAGACTCCATCATGAATCGTTTGGCCATTTCGCAGGTGCTTTGCTTCAGACCCGTTTGGAACCTTCCAGGCGTGTATAGGTCTTTTATCTGAGAGGCTCAATCTTGTCTTCCCACCAGAGACTCCTGAGGAAATAGTTTGAAACGAGGGCTCTGTCTCTTGCTGCCCTTGTTGGCACACAGGCCGGAGTGGGCTCTGATCACCCTGTGGGGCAGCAGGAGGGTCCTGCCTGCCTGTGCTACCCAGGGTCTCCTGATGGAGAGAGATAAGCCTCTTTCCTTAGAAAGACAGGTCACCATTTGGTCCAGACTGGACTGCCTGAGTCCTGCTGAGGCTACCTCAGGGTGGGGCTGGGGGCTCACTCATCAGCTGCTTCTCTGACTGGGTAAGGGTCTCATATCCTGGGGTTTGGATGGAGGAGGGGGCTTTATGGCTCCACTTTCCCCTCAGTCCTCTCAGTGACTCTTAGGGGCCTTATCCGTCTGGGAGGGAAATGGAAAGGACCCTGCCCCTCCAACCTTACAGGCAGCACACAAGGTTCTCACTTGACTGCAGGCATTTGGGGATTCATACTAACACCTTACAGGCATTTGGGGGTTCATACTAATACCTTGCTTTTCATAGGAGAAGACTGAGGCTCAGTGAGTGTGAGCGACTTGTCTGAGGGTAAACAACCAGAAAACAAAGCAGTATCAGATAGACCTGTCCTAGATGTGGAGCAGGAGACTGAGCTTGAATTTACAGGAGAAGGCCACTGCCTCTAGGCAGGCTTTCTGATTTCAAACACCTTGCAGTCCCGCAGTCTCAGACGCCCCCCCCCCCACTAGCATTCACACAATTGAGGGACCAAGACCTTCAGCCTCAGAGGGTCCTTGACAGCCAGCAGTGGCTCCGCAGAGCATCTTCTGTCTGTGTAACTCGTTTGGATCGTGGATGGCTTTCTGGCTCCTGATGTTGCTGTGCTCATAAAAAAGAGAAAGAGCTGTAAGAATATGTTCTGGTGGGGTGTGGGGGAAGGGGGTGCCTCAGCTGGCCCATGCCAAGGCATTCCTTCCCCCTGAGGGACCAGACACACACCGGTATAATATAGAATAGAGTTTATTTAGGGCATGGGGAGGGGAGTTAAGAGGGTAGTAGAGGCAGAGAAAGGCAAAGAGATAGAGATAGAGATAGAGATAGAGATAGAGATAGAGATAGAGATAGAGAGAGAGAGAGAGAGTAGAGAAGTAGAGGCCAGCCATGGCCATGTGGAGAGAGGGGGAGCAAGGGGCGAGAGGCACGGGAGAGAAGCAGGGGTAAGAGAGAGAGGAGGGGGCAAGCAGCCCCTTTTATAGGGTCAGGCCTTCTTGGCTGCTGCCAGGTAACCATGGGGGTGGAGTCCAGGCAGAATACCAACAGACATGCAGTGTGATGAACGTTTTCTTCGCTAGTTTGGAGTTTGCTGAAGTCTGTTGGGCCTGAAGTGCTTCTGTCTTGGCAAGGGTCCTGGGGAAGTGAAGGTGGGAGCGTCAGGATGCTGGGGGCACTGACTGCTCCGCAGACTGACGTTCACAGTGGTGGATGAACAGTGGCCGGCTGTTTCTTGCCTAGCGTCTCCATCCTTCCTGGAAGAGGACTTCTTCTAGTCATGACTGTAGGCTCACCTGTTTCTTTTCCCAGTGTCATCCATTTTGGCTTTGTGTATTTTGATGTTACGGTTGGGTGCTCACACATTGAGGACCAGGAGGTCTTTCTGGAAAGGCGCCTCTCTGACCACGGGACATCCTGATTCTGGCCGTTCACTTTGCTTGAAGTTCACCTCGCTGGGGCACAGAGCACCTTCTCTCAGATGAGAACTTCACACTCACTTCACCCCAAATCATTTCCACTGTGTCTGTGTCGTTGTGACTCCTTCTACTGACCATCTCCACGGTGAAGTCTCAGGCCCTGGGGCCCAAGGCCCTGTTGACTCCCTCAGGGTTCCATGACATCCCTTTGTGGCTGGTTTAAGATTTGGAGAGTACATAGGTTGTGCTTGGGCAGGAAGTGGAGAAGATGGGGGTAGGTTTGGGGCTCTGCTTTATAGGGAGTCAGCAGTGTGGTTCCCAGGCTATTGGTGGCACCACAGCCTAAAGCAAAAGCCTGAGAACCCTGAGGCTCTCAGAGGTGAGGATTGGAGGGTCATGGCTCCCCTTCCATTCCCCGACAGCGCCCTACTCTCCTGGAATCCTTGCTGGGAAAGCAGTCAGTGTGACCACCAGGATGAAGAAACACACAGATTGGAGGTCTTTAGAGGCAACCCAGGAGAGGCAGAGGACATGAGAGATACCACAGACCAGGCTGGCCATAGGATTCCAGCTACCAAGGTCTGGGTGTCCTGGACCAGTGGCTCGGCTGGGGTTAAGCATTTGGCCTTAGTCCCAGCCTGTCCCCCACCCCCACTGACTCTTCTTGACCTCATCCCAAGCTGCCTAGGGAAGCCAGGGTTTCAGAGGTGTGAGTGTGAGAATGTGCCAGGGCTCTGCTTCCTGTGTGTGGGATGCCTGTGCAAATACATGTGCACCCTGTGTGGGCGCCATTCTCTTCTGCTTAGCTGGGAGCCCCCTCAGACTTCTTTGTATTTCTTGTTGTGATCTGGAGGTTTGGCTCTGAGTCCCCAAAGGCTCTCATGTTGGAGGGTCTTCTATCTAATGAGTGGGACTTTGGTGATATGATTGGCCAGGGCGGAGGGGCACTGACGTCACTGTGGGTCAAACCACAATAGAGGGGGCAGGACATGGTGGTCCTTGAAGGGGATAACTTGGCCCTGTAGCTTGCTCCCTCCCCCTTTCTGGGCTCCACAAGATTATGAGTTTCCCACGGTGACACCGCAACACCAGCCCACAGCAAGGTGGCCAGGTGAGCCCACAGCAAGGTGGCCAGGTGGGAACAGAGTGTGGGGATGGTGTCTGGCTCGGAGACAAGGTTACTTCTCGCTCTAAGCTGACATTCTCAGGCATTCAGTCCCAGACTCTGTGTAGTGACACCCACAGGTGCTCTATCTGTGTCCCCTCTTCTCTCTCTCCAGCCCTCATGGACCCAAGGGAGAGGACAGAGAGTGACCAAGTCTGACGTGCATTCACTGTGCAGGAACGACTGGCATGGAGGAGCCAAAGTCCCCAGAGACCTTCTTAGAAGCAAGAATCATACTTTACAGGTGGCCCTGTGACTGCCGCTTGGAATAAAGATGGTATTTTAAAGCCTGCAACAAAGTTGCCAGCTGGTGGAATACAGTGCTATATGTCCTTAAAGACTCAGGTGCACACATGAGCCGTCTCCTTAGCCTCTTTCAAGTTGGCTACAACAGCAGTGTGGGCTCTGGAGCTCCAGCAGCCACCTGGGGCTAGAAATCCATGCTTGAAGTCAGGGACCATCTTTGACAACATAGACCTTCATTTGAAACAAAAGAATGCAAAGCAAACTCCTCCCCCATCTGATACATTTTATTATTTTTAAGGCTTCCCGTTGCAACTGTAATCTTCAGGGTGTGCTGAAAGGAGAGGGTCCCCCAGGCAGGAAGAACTAACTGTTCAGTGTGGACACTGTTTAGAGTCCCCAACACATACTCTGCTGTGTGGGTAGGGAGGCAGATTAGACATAGCTCCTGCAACAATGCCTCCTGCAGCTTCCTGTGGCCGGTAGAGCTAGCTGAATCCTGCAGGTGTAGGGGGCCATTCCACCCCCTCAGAGCATGCCTGTTGGGCATCTTTTGCTGTTGCCTTGGCACAGCATCTTGGGCAGATGATTCTGTCCTCCGAGTCCTCTGTCCTCGAGACCTTCTTGGAGGCTTAGGAATTCATGTCCTGTGTTTGGCCCTGAAGGAAGCCAGACTCGCCCATATCTCCTAATCTTTCTAAGCCTTATCTCCCACCAAAACCAGAACAACCCTTGCCTCCCATTCCAAGTATGGTCCAGTCCATCTGGCCTGTAAGCTATGCACGCAGGGTGGCCCCCTGCCTGTGACTTTTGTCCTGAGATACCTTGGGTGGGGGGTGTAGATACATTTCTAGCATCTTCCCAGCACTCAGGAGGTTGAGACAGGGGGATTACTACAAGTTTTAGGCCAGCTAGGGGCTACATAACCAGATCCTGTCTTGAAATGAGTGAACAGACAACCCAGTGGAAAGGAAGGAAGAAGCTCCCCGCTAAATGTGCTATGCATGTCTGGCTTCCTTGACAGCCATGAGGCTGAGGTTGAGTGGTTTCTCAAGTCGAGGCCAGCATGGGCTGCACAGCTACACTGTTTCAAACGGAAGTAATGAAGTGGATGGAGGGAGAGGCTGGGAAGGAGGCAGGGAGAGAGGAGAGAGGGAGGGAGGAAAGGAGGATGGGTGGGCAAATTAGAATTCCAGCAGGGTCCGTAGAGCCTTGCCAGGGAGGGCAGGAAGGTCCTTGGCCCCAGTGGGACCTGTCATGTCGGGTCTCACTTTCCTCTCCCTCGCTGGATCCTCTGGGTCCTGTCACCTTGCAGGCAGCTCCGGGGACTTTGTTCTGAGGTTCCAATGTCGCTGGCCATCAAGGAAATGCCAGGCCCGTCTCAGCAGCGCCTGGCTCTGTGCAGAGCCCGCTGTCTGCTGCAGCCCGAGACCAAAGCTGCCTCACACTGCTCATGTCTGGCTACAGGGCCAGGCCGGCTTCCTGCTGTCCTCTTCCCCTGGGAGTTCAGCTGCCTCTGGGATCCTTTGAAGCTACTGGGAACTCATTTGCTAGGGTGGCTCTCAGGGCCTCAGACAGGATGGGGCTCTGGGTCCCAGGAGCTCCCTTTGAGGGCCTGGGACTTCCCAAAGTCACTCCTGGCCTGGACAGGGAGGCCCAGCAGAGGTCTCTCTCAGGGACAACTCTGCCAGCTCTTCCTCCTTCCTTCGTGTCGTTCATAACCAGCCACCTACAAGTGCAGGTTACCTTCATTGCTGAGAGGGTCTAAAATGGGCTCGCAGCAGCATGTTTCTCAGGGTAACGGTGAGCATTAAATGACAGTCTCACGTGAAGTGCCAGATACACAGGACACTCACACTGTGACCCATACAGGTCAGCAGATGTCAGCTTCTGAGTCCACACTCAGATTTCACCACCACTATGGTAGCTCTGGGACACCGTGGGCTCTGTAACTTCTCACAAGTCACTAGTCCTCTCTGGGCTTTAGCTTGCTCCTCCACAAGTGGGCCCAGCCACAGTGCCAGTAGCCCAGCTGACGTGAGAGTTGCCATTAGCCAACTCTGTAGATGGCTACAGACCTACGTGTGTTCACTCTCCCTTCTTTCTCCGCCCCGACTTCCTACGGAGTTTTCTTTCTACCCCAGCCTAGCCAGTTGCTTCTCACTGCTCAATTTTACCTGTCGATTTCCAGTCAGAAGCCACTTTGTACCATGTCCCTGAGACTCCACGGCCTCCTCAAGCTCCCTTGGAAGGAGCTGGGGTTCCTATGCCCTCTTGTGGCAGATAGGTATCATTGCCCTAACCTGCACTAGTGTCTTCTCCTGGGGGTTAACTGAAGTAGCCCGACTTTTTCAGGCCTTTGAGGGTGGCTTTCTCAGGTCACAGGAGGCTGGGTTTATCTCAGGTGCTGTCCAAAGATCCTTGGAGAGGGTGTAGAGTGGGCTGCTCACGGCCTACGGAGCCAGTGCTGAAATCACAGTCTTGACCTCCTCACCCAAAGCCTCCTCTTATTGCCTGGGGACAGCTGGGCGAGGAGCCACATGGAGCAAAGAGGCCCGATGGCCCAAATTGGATGGATTCCATGCAGGTTTCTAGGACACCTCTAAGTCTTGCTGTACTTGTGACATCTGCCTCTGTCATGGGCACCGTAGACTGGGGGGTATTTCTCCTGGAGTAATAGCTTCATACATTTGGAAAATGGGAGCTGGGTCTCTCTGCACCAAGCCTGGCTCCCACACATGGGAAGACCCCCACAGGTTCCTATCACCCTACGTAGCATGGCATAGGGGACCACACGTGCTAAGGGGCCCCATATCTAAGAGCCACATGGCTTGTGGCTGATCTGTGTGGTGTGGCTAGAGCTCTCTTTGGCTCCTCTTTTTCTGTCTGCTGATGGGGGTCCATAGTTAGGAGCTTGAGATTCCAGGGGCCATAGCATCCTGGGTCCCCGAGCAAGGGCAGACTTGTCATCTCTCTTTCCATTGACCTTCCTGGACTATGAGGAAGGTATTTGGGGAGGCATGACATCACTGGAGCCTCAGATGCAGTCACAGAGTCTGGCCCAGCTACCAGCACGGTCCTTGGCAAGAGGGGGAACTAAGAAGGATGTACATGGGCCACAGGGAGCAGAAGGCCCACATCGCCTTGGACTACGTCCTGCTGGCCAGCTAGGGTAGGAAGGCTGTGAGGTGTCTTGTTCCTGAGCCTGTGATTCCAAGCTTGCTTCTGCAACTCGGTTCTGCCACCCTCTGGGCCCCCAGCCTGCTAGTGGCTGAGCAGATGCAAGCTGGGAGACATAGCATTTGCTCTACACGAGGAGAACGGAAGGCAAGGCTGAGTTCTGAGCATGGAAACCACCTAGAACTCCCGGGATGTTTTGTAGGCACGGCTCTTGTCAGACCCTAGAGGGCTTGCTGGCCTTCAGACATCAGAAAAACTGTCTTCCCCAGTCCTGAGGCCCATCCCTCTCCCTCTGGACTCTTGCTGGCACAGGAAACCCAGCCTGGAGGACACTGGATGTGCCTGGACTTCCCCCCTGTGGGCTCTGGGGACAAGGAGGATGGAGCTGGTCAGGCCAGTGGGAGTTTCCCAAGGGGTCAGCATCCTGTGCCCTCTGGAGGAGGCTCAGGAGACTACCCATCCTCCAGCCTCCAGCTTCCAACTGCTTGGAAGGGGGTGGCCAGGCGACAAAGCATATCACTGGGCTGACGATGTCACTGTGGCCAGGTCTGGGGCTATGTGTTAGTAAGGGACAGAGCTGAGTCTTTTGTACTCCACAGCCCCACGCTTCTAGGCTAAGTGTGCCTCCTCTCTTTTTTAAGTTAGAAAAGGGTGCAGACTCCTCATAGAACTAAATGCTATTCTGATCTAAGGAAGCATGGCTTCCCACCCACAATCTGGCTGGCTTGCTTTGGGCATCTCCCACAATGGGTTGGGGTTGTCACCCCGCTGTGAGTTGAAGGCATATTAACATTGCTCTACAGTAAGATGTACAAATGTGTCTGGTGATCTTGATCATGTCTGAAGCCAGCCATGTTGCTCCTTCTTGGGCTAAGACAGCTCTCCTGCAAGCCCAGGACCTGAGCTGGGGTGTCACCTGCACGGGAACTTCCTGGGGTGCTGTTCTGGCTAGAAGTGCAGCAAGGGGGATATCCCCTCTCCCCGCTGTGGTGGTACAATGTGTCCACATGGTCTGTCACTCACTGATAGCTCCGTTTGTTCTGTGATGCAAGCCGTCTAACCCTACAATCTGAGTCTCTCATTTTCAAGTTGAGGTTTGTGTTTGGGCCTTTCGACCTGTCTGTCCCCTCAGTGACACGGTGCGGGGTGGAAGAAAAAATCCCCCTAGCCCCAGTGAAACTGGATCACACCAGACTCAGGGAGAGTCCTCAGTCTGTGGTGTGATCCCGCTCTCCCCATGGTTCTGTGAGTGGATTCCTTATCATCTTCCTCTCCGGGACCTTTGTGAGAGAGAACTGTTCTGGCCCTGAGGGCGGCTCAGCTCTTTGGTCACTTTCAAGAAGGTGCAGGGACTGGGAAGCCAGGTAGTCATGGTGACACATGAGTCCTCACAGAGCAGACATGGTCTGCCATGACTGCCACAGCCTGTGTGAGACCAGGGCCTCCAGTTCGTGTCTCCCAGGGGCTCCCTTCAAACACAGGTTGAAGACAAATGTTCAGAAAGCAGATAATACAGATGGGGTGCAGACACCTCATCCAGCCAGGTTTGAATGTAGGATGGGAGGACTAGTCTGGATTGTGGTTGTGCAGCACCCCAAGGTCAGCAAGGTCAGCTTCTAGGACCTTCATGACGGATCCCTTTGTTTCCATTCTGGTGACATCTTCCCGGGACCACTGTGTTGGCTTCCATCAGCGCACGGTAACTCTTTTACTCTGAGCCTTGGAGTTGTACTGTAGTTAGACTGTCTGTCTTCTTTTAATCGGCTTGGGGTTGTACCTGTGGTTTTATTTTTTTTCGTTTTCACTGGTGTATAATATTTCACGGCAAGGTATATCCTGATGTATTTATCCATTCTGTTGTGGGTGGAGGTTTGGACGGGGCCTCAGGAACTCTTGAGCCCTTACCTTTTGCTGCACAGCACCCCCTCCCTCCCCGGGTCAGGAACAAACCTAGCTGTGGGATTTCTGGCTCCCAACTGGTTAACTCTGCCTAGCTTTGCTATGTTCTGCGTACTGTCATCTTCCAAAGCTGCTTCTGAACTCCTGCCACCATGCTGCTTGAAGCCCTGCCACCCAGGCTGGCCCCACACAGCTTTGAAAGGATAGCATTCTTGGCGGCTTGTAAACCCTCAAAGCTGTGGTGGTAACATCAACTATGCTTTCAGGGGATGAAAGAATCCTGTGGGAGGCAGCCCGGGGTCAGTGAGGAGCCCATCCTCCAGGCTGGGCCTTGGTCTTACACCCATCCTGGTTCTTTGTCCTTGAAGTAAGAGGAACCTGTGTCTGTCACATGATAAGGTGTGGCTGTTCCCCCTGCTTGTCATGGGTGTTCTCTGTGAATGCTTCTGGCTTCCTATGGCTTCTGGGCCCAGCCCTGCATCCTCTGTCTGTCAGATGAGGAGGTCATAGATGCTGTGGCTGCACGAGGTGGCTGTGGGACTGAAGGGAGAATGAGATGGAGAGGACACAGAGTCCCCAAGTGTCACTTCCTAAGAGCCCACCATTAGACACACTGCCAAAGCAGCCAGACCTGAGGAAGAGCAGCCTCTGGACATCTGGCTCGTAGCAGCTCTGTGGGTTGTCAGGATTACAGGGACCAAGGCTAGACCACCTATCCAGAAGGGGCTTCCCTATCTTGGGGCAATCCATGTGCACAGTTCCCACCCTGTTCCCACCTCCTGCCTGTGCATGGGTGGGCATCCTAGAGCTTGGGGGTCTCCTGGGAATGGGTACTTTAGGAGACGGTGCCGACTGCTCTCAGTGCAGCTCTGCAGGACAAGCTGCATGGATGATCCTGGAATTTTCTGATGGCAGCTGCATTCACACATGTTCTTTGAGCATCAGTTCTGTGGTGTTGGGCACCTCAGGCAATACTGTCGAGAATGTCACGGGGGAGGCCCCCTCAATCAGATATGTGTCATGGGACCTCCTGGGGCCAGGGAGATGGGGCATAACACACCCTGTGGGATGGTAAGAAGGGACCATGAAGCTGCCCAGGCCTGGCTTCTTCCCTGGATTCACCTGCACCCCACCTTCAGACACACTGAGTTCAGTTTCTTTGTCCAGAGAGCCAGGAGTTGACAGTTGACTCCTTGGAAAGAGGTACACACCACAGGAGTGTCCTTGGTTCCAGGGTGCTTGTGGACTTCCAGGTCTGATTACCACAAGCTAGGGATTCAGATCTATCTGTGGGGAAAAGCTATCATGTCCACTGAAGCCTTCCTTCTCTGTCCACAGCAACTGAGTTATACTGTGCTCTTAGCCGCCTGACTGAACTACATTTTCCAGCCTCCCTTGCAGCTGGGCATAACCCTAACTGCTTCATTTCTGCCTAACTGCTTTTGAAAAGAGCTGACAGTTGGAGTACACCCCCCTCTCCCTTCTTCCTTTAGCAGTTATGCAGTGACTCTCATCCCACCTCAAATAGGCTGACAAGGTTGCAGGGCTGGGGGAGCCTTAAGATGGCAGGAACCTGGGTTCCTGAGCCCTGTGTACAGGGTGGTCCACTAACTCAGGTCGCTTGGGCCAGGGCTGTAAAGCAGAAGTAGGTTGAGTTATTGGTCTCTCTGTTGTAGCGGCAAAGCCTCGTACCAGTCAGACATTAAGTTGCTCACTCTACAGCCTGACACAGGGAGGTGCAGAGAGAGGGGTGTCTTCCCTGAGCTTGTCAGTTGTCACAGCAG
The DNA here is from genome assembly GCA_902729485.2 of Mus minutoides. NCBI lineage: Eukaryota > Metazoa > Chordata > Mammalia > Rodentia > Muridae > Mus > Mus minutoides. Next base: position 534,742 of record LR749510.1, on the reverse strand, counting down.
TTAGACATCCGATCCAGAATCTGACTCATAATCATGGGGTTGAGGCCAACGTGGCTGAGGGACATGTTTAGAACAGAACCGAACCTGATATCTTAGGAGATGAGGAAAGACCCGGACCTGGGGTCTAGTGTGACTCCTCAGGATCTGTGGGAGCTGGTCTCTGTCCCCTGCTATGTCCCCAGATCCTACAGCTGCAGCACGGATGTTAGAGCTTTGTGATCGGGCTGTGCTGGCCCTCAGGCTCCAGTCATCTTTCCAATGTCCCCTCCCAAACAATGGTCAGGATCCTTCCCATCACAGGCTCTGTACCAGCCTGGCATCTCAAGGGTGATGACCTCCACATGGCCAGGCAGACTAGCAGGCCCTGCAGGAAGCTGTGTTCCTGGTGAGGGCAGGCACCCCAGAGCCCCCAGAACAGTTTGGACATCGCCGATGTTCTTTCCAGCTGTGTTGATGCACTGGGTAACTTAGCCTCCCCATGTCTCAGTTTCTCCTCTTGTACAAAGGCAGTTGTAGAACTGACCTCCTGGGTAGTCATTAAAGCCTCAGAGAGGTAGCACCAGTATGGTTTGGTCAAGGCCGAGGTTCCAGCCTGTAGCTGTTCTGTTCCTTCCTCTGTAGAGACCAGTGAGGCTGTGCACAGGAAACCAGGCTGCAACTGGTGCTAATAAAACTGGAGCATCTGGTGGGTGGGACACAGTTCCACCAAGTGCACCGGGGCCCTGGAGGCCTTTCTGTCCTGGCCGAAGATAGCAGTGGGTGAGTTCCTGGTCGAAGGGTAACAACACAGTATTGTGTCTCTTTCTCCCACCCCTAGCCAGCTGTTGACATTCCAAGGAATGGCTCCCAGGCATCCTAGAAGGCAGAGGGACCCCTGAAGCATCCAGAAATCACTCTTTATAAAGCCTTCTATCCTGACAAATGACACAAGACTACAAACATGATGATTCTTGAGGATTGACTAATCCCAGAGACTAGTACAGCTCTGGGGTCTGGGGCCTTGAGTGTGGATGGGACTTGTCACAGCCATGGAGCATTACAGGTCTCTGTAGATCCGAGGGCATGGCAGGAGGTGTGACTTAAAGTATCTGGGTGGGGAGCTCTCTACCTTGGAATCATCTCCAGGTGTGTATTACTTTTCTCGCTGCTATGACAAACTACCTCTCAGAAGCAGCTCAGGGAGGGAAAGGCTTTGGCTCACAGTCCATCAATGCTGGGGAAGGAAGGCTTGGTAGACATGGTGCTGTGACAGAGGGAAGGGAGGATTAACACCAGTGGGAGCACGTGGGGACAGAGTGGACCCCGAGGCACACCTGGGGTAGGAACAGGGCCCAAAGGCATCAGGAAGAAGCTATAGGCACATAGCTGTCACTGGGACCGAGGATAGCGATCTGGGCTGCAGGAAGTCTATCAGCGCCACATGGAATTAACATCAAGGGACAGAAGACAATTGTCACTGCCAATGTCAAGAGAATGAATACAGGGGGGGAGGTCTGGGAGCCTGGGATTCCTTGTCTGTGGGGAAATGGGAGGAAGGGGCGGGGAGTAGCGAGCTGCAGAGCAGAGATCTGGAGGGGCCTCAAAGATGAGGGTTATGACAGCTGGCAAGGCTGAGAGTCGGGGCTGGGTCAGGCTCAAAGGGCAGGGCTTTTTCAGACAGGGGCTTTGGGGAATCCTTTTGGGGGAGATAGCTTGGTTGTTACAGAATCTAAAAGGATAGTATTGTTTGTCAAAAGTTGTCAAAAAAATTCGGACTTAAAATAGGGCATCCTGTTGTATGCAGGGTTTGAAACCATCAGTTTGTAAAAGAGCCAGGATGCAGAGCAAACAGGGATATTTACAAAGCAGCCGTCTCAGTCAGTGAGGCTACCTTTCCAGAGCCAAGATTTCTGTACCTGAGTGGTATTTGTGCGAGTGTGTGCACAGGCACATTCAGGGGTGTTGTAGCACACAGGCAGAGGTGACAGGACAGCCTCAGGTGTCCCTCTTTGCCTTCCACCTTGTTTGAAACACAGTCTCTCGCTGTTCCTCGCTGTGTAGACCAGGCTGATCTGTTGAGCATCCAGCAATTCTCCTGCCTCTGCACTGCATCCCCCAATAGGGGCATGACAGACGTGTGTGTGTGTGTGTGTGTGTGTGTGTGTGTAGGCCAGAGTCATTGGATCCACTTGCAGCTGGAGCCGCAGGCAGTTGTGAGCTGCCCAGCTGGTAGCTGAATCCAGGTTCACAACTGCTAATCTCTCCAGCCCACACACCACAATTCTTAAAGGTATTCTCTGTCCTGCTTTGGGGGCTTCCAAACTCATTCCTGTTTGCCACTGCTCTGAGGAGCTGAGCACCCTCAGTGAGTATGGCTTCCTCCACTTGAACTCTGAGCAGCATGTGGCTGAGACACAGGGACCTGTGCTCAGACCTGGATGCCCAAGCCTAGCTCCCAAGATCACCAAAGGACCCAGGCTCCTTTTCATCCCCTACGAGCTACCTCCAGAGGAATTCTGATAGCTGGAAGCTGCCTCCACGTTGGCCACATTTTGAGGCCAACTGGAAGTGGACTCAGCTTTGCGGACTCAGCTGTTTTCCAGGGTGAGTAGGTTAGGGTATGATAGGAGAGCCACACCTGCAGAAGCAGGCTTTCAGCTGCCTCTAAGCTTGCCAGGGTAGGTCCTTCTTGGCAAGGCTGAACATCAGGACAGGCTGGGAACCACACAACATAGCAGGCTGCAATCTCAGCCTGGGGACCCTGCCTGGCGACACTTCCCTCGTCTCCCCCAAGGGATCCTGCGGTGTCCACTGTGGTCAGTGTGAAGGATAGTGAACATCTAAGCTGTGTCCACTGTGTCTGCAGAGCTGGCCCTGGCAGAAGGCAGCCAGGAAGCAGGGGTCTGTTCTCTGCTCAGCCTGTGGCTTTATCATGACATGAGCCTTCCCAGGTTTTACCCCGTCACCTGCTTTCCCGCAGGAGTGTTGGGTAAGACCATTCTCATAAAGGCTCATTCTGTCTTTACCTGTGTCTGGCGTGTTCTCTCTTCTATCTGTCTCTGTAAAACTCTCTTGGTAAAACTGCCTCCTTCTCCCTCTCTGGGCTGCTCTACTCTCCCTCTCCACTCTACTGTCCTGTCTTCCACGAACTCTACTGTATCCTGGACTGTACTCTCTGCCTCCTGTACTGTCTGTCTCCCCCTTCCATAGCCTCCCTTTCCTCTCTCTTCTCATGAGAGTTGGGCGTATCCTATTCTGTCAAATCTTTCTCTGATTTGTCATTTTGTCTGCCACTCAATTAGACATCACTTTTAAACATGGCTGCTTCCTTTTACAAACGAACTTTACCTTCATTGTTTGGGACTAAAGGTGTGCACTAAGGATGTGTCTGTATTCCAGTGAGAGGGATTAAAGGCATGTGCTAAGGTGGAGCCACACCACAACTAAAAGCAGGTTCAAATGTGCTGTAACAGACTTGGAGGCTAGCCCGTGTTGTAACACCTTAGAGGCTAGCCTTGGCTGCAGAGTGAGACCTTGTCTCAAAACATGAAGAATAACAACCTAAAAAAAAAGCCTTTTAAGCTTTAAAAATAGCCTTTTAAAGCTATTTACTTTAAAGTAAAGAAAAGTAAATGTTTTGTTTATTTTTAAAAATAGAGTAGCACAGTGGTCCACTCAGGAGTCAGGTGGATCTCTGAGTTTGAGGCCAGTCTAATCTATAAAGAGTTCCAGTCTAGACAGGGCTACACAGTGAGACTCTGTCTTAACAACAACAACAACAACAACAACAACAACAACAACAACAACACTCCAAAAATAAAATAAGCAAATAAAAAAACCAAAGCCAACCATTTCAAACAGACAATATCAGTGAGGGGAACCAACACATTTCAGAAAACGAGAGAGAAGTGTACCACATTCTCCCCCTTCTGGTCCCACGATGCCCTTGGGGCAAAGCTGTGCAGATTTGGGGCACCCACATATAAGTGCACAATGGGGACACCCCAGATTCACTGCCAAACACTTGTGAAAGCTCTAAGGCTCACATCCTTGTAACAAGGGTTCTGAAAGACTCACTGCCAAACACTCATGAAAGCTCTAAGGCTCATACCCTTGTAACAGGGGTTCTGGAAGCTTCTAGCTAAGGGATAAAGCTGAACACAGTTCTTGTACTTGGCTATGTGTCTCTCCCTGGTACTCAGGGTCCCCAGTACACAAGGACAGATGTGCCTTGTGGCTGGGTGATGTGAGGTCTGGCTCTGGGAACAGGTGGCATTCCCTGAAGGTGGTGGCTTCTGCTATCCCAGAGAAGGGCCGAGAAAGGAGCTGTGGTCAGAATCATGGCTAGCCTTTCCCTGGAGCTCTGTAGGGCAGTTCTCCAGCCTTGCAAAGGAATCTGCCCCTGTGTTCCTGGAGCTTGCAAACAGGTCAACAGCTCCCGGAAGACATGCATCAGGTGAGGTGTGTAGTCAGGCTGGAATCAATCCAGTGGGTAGAAGAGAGAGACCAAGGGCAGGTGTAGACCCCAGCCCTGGCCAACAAGGCCTTGACCATGTGTGGCCTGGTCACTCCGTTTGCTCCTGTGCTTGTCTGGTCTTTAGCTTCTTCCCCTGACCCAGCAGGTATGTGTGGTATGAGAAATGGTGGGTCTTTTGTTGGTCTCGTCTCACTGTGCCCAGATCTCTGTCCAGGTTGGGCCTAGTCAGGTAGCTGGTGTCTTGAGGCCATCACTTGGGCTGGGTCTCAGATCATTTCTATCTCCTCTGCAACCTCTGTCTCCCTCTCCATAGCCTAGGCTCATCCTGAAAAGAGACGCAGGACCCTATATGTGCCCTTGCATGGCCTTGCCAAGAGGGGAGTCCCAGGGATACAGCTGGGGTAAGCAGGAGGCACGGTGTCCTTTTGAGCTCTGGTTAGCAAGGTTGATTCTGAAGACAGTGGGAGGTTGAACGTGACTTGGGCATCAGACGATGTCAAGAATTGATTTTCAAGTTGCCAGATGATGTTGTGGCCACATGGAGGAGGGCCTCTGTGCCAGAAACACAGGCAGCCTGCAGCAGGAGATGTTTGTGGTTCAACACCCATTTTATTACCTCCTTGCTTATCAGGGAATCTGGCCAAACAAAACAAAACAACAAAATAAGAAAGAAATAACGTTTGAGTCTAAGTCATGTTATTAAGGTATTCATTCGCTTTCTTTCAAGTTTTCTGCTTGAAGAATTTCATAGGATGTTAAACCCTGGCTGGGGTAGATGAGCCTCAGGGGGTGTCTGCTGTGCTCTGATTTGGGGGCCACAGACTGTCTCTTGTGAGCTGTGTGCTGACTGGGTGCCCCTGGGATCCACCCAGCTAGCAGCACCCCCTTCCCCCCTAGAGTCCAGGTCTCTGAAATACAAGCATGTGGCTTCACAAAGCATCCTGCTCTAACTGGCTCTACCCAGGCACACTTGATTCTCACAGGCTCAGCCTGCAGCCTGCCCCAGCCAGGGAGTCTCATGCCTGCACCCCCTCCTCCCCATTCAGATGTCAGCGTGAGAAGTGCTTTCCTCTCGGCCTTGCAAAGTGCTGATGAGTAAGATCTAACTGGGGCCTGTGGCTCCGGGGAGGGGTGGGTGCCCTCTGGGAACTGGGAACTGGCCTGGCTGGAGGAGGGAGGAGAGTGGGTGGACAGGAGGAACCCATTGTGCACTTGGGGCCTGTGGCCTCTGCAGTATGGGGCAGTGTGTGGAAGAGTAGGATTTTTTTTTATCTATTTGTTTAAATTATGTTTTTGTTTTTGAGACAAGGTTTTTGCTATATAGCTCAGTACTCCTAGCAATCGTCCTGCCTCAACCTCCGGAGTTCTAAGATTATAAACGCAGGCTGGTCACTATACCTGACAATATTTGAACTTAAATTTTAGTAGACCTATTATAAAAAAGAAGAATGCTAGGATATATTAGTTGTTATACTTGCTAGTACATATTGATTATAAGTATTTAAAACTATATGGCCACATACTTAATGTAACATTAAGACACGAACTTAGTGCCTCAGAATACACTTGAAATCACCCCGTTATTAGCTATATATAATGCCTCAGAATATACACAAATCACCCCACTATTAGCTATATATAATAAACATCTTCTTGAAGCATTTTATTACTTATTATTTTATTTAAAAATTATTTTATTTATTGTATATAAGCATCTGCATACTACACATGTGGAAATCACAATATAACCCTACAAAGTCAACCCCCAACCGCTTTGTGTGAGCAACTCAAGTTGTTAGGCTTTGAGACAATCACTTTTGGTCTCACATATCTTAGTCTGTCCTCAAACTTATCATGTATGTGGCTGAGGATAACCTAAAACTCCTTATCCTCCTGCCTCTACCTCCAAAGTGCTGAGATTCCGGGCATGTGATGCGGAATCTGGTCTGTAGGGTACTGGGGATCAAACCCAGGACCTCGCACACGCTAGACACACACTTCACCCACTGAGCCCCAGCCCCAGGATTTGAATTCCCATTCTTTGGATGTCATTGGACAGATGCCAGCAATCTGCTGCAGTTCAGCCTTAGATACCATCCATTGTTGTGTGTTAGTGGTGAACACTTATTGTAGCTGCCCGTTCTGAGTGCAGCTACCCTAGGAGCTAGGCTGAGATTTCCCCACCCGTCTGTCACCCCCAGTTCTGTATCTGTGGATTTAGCCAACTGTGAGCAGACACAGTCAAGAGAAAATGGCACCTGTCCTGAGCTGGCACAGGCTTGCGCTTGCCTTACTGTTTCTTATTATGTGCAGTGTTCTGCTTCCATGTATGCCTGTGCACCAGAAGAGGGCGCCAGATCTCATTACAGGTGGCTTTGAACCACCACGTAGGTTCTGGGAATGGAACCCAGGACCTCTGGAAGAACAGCCAGTGCTCTTAACCACCGAGCCATCTTTCCAGCCAGTGGCGTCTTATTGACTCTTAAACTGAAGAACACAAACAGCCATTTGTGTGACATACTGTGTGAGTGTGTGGGGTTTGGGGGAGACTCTTAGATTCCATTTCACCTATGGTAGCTGAGCGCAGTCCCTGTGGATGCGGAGGGAAGGCTGTGATTTTCTAGGACCTGTTCAACAGGCCTGGATAGGGTAAGGTAGACCCTAGGCCTGAGCTGCCTTGCCCTGGGTCACAGGTGACTTCCAGAGGGGCTTCCAGGTGGAGGTCTCCCTGCATTGAGCTCAGGAGCTCTGTAGAGTTCCCTACTGGAATGCTAAGCCCGAGTCCCCTTCCGGTGGCCTGAGACTCTCTCTGCCTTTGTAAGAACACCTCCCCTCCCCCATGCTGGTATCACCAAGAGGCATGAATCCAAGGGAAAGGTCATGTCATAGTCAGGAGCTGGCCTGACCTCCTGGGCCCCCATAGAGACCACTGCTGAGCCAGCACCAGCCTGTCCCAGGCTGCCCGGCCCTGGTGTCTGTTGCTGGCCTCTGACCCTGGGGGCAGAAGTCAGCTGGCCTCTATTGTCATTGTGACCTACACAGCAAAGGCAGGCCCCTTCCTGAGAGGAAGCTGCAGGGCAGCTGGTGGCCTTGGACCCTGAGACCTCTTTGCCCACACAGCTGGACCAGCCCGCTGGAGTCAAGGCAGAAAGAGAGACAGGGGTTGGTAGGGTGAGAGATACAGCACACTCAGGAGAGGCAGGTAAAATAAGTGAAGCCCCAAGTTCCAATATGTGACGTGAAGCAGTTTTAACCCCGGGGTGCTAGAACCTTCTGGAAGCTTCTTTTCTCTCTGGCTTCAGTTTTCTAGAAACTGGGGTGGGGGGGAGGCGCTCAGGAAACCGGGAACCCCAGAAACCTTAGCCTGGCCCCAGAGTCGGGAGCTACTGTGGTCAGTCTGGGATGATGGCTTGGGAGGTAACTGAACTAGTGCCTGGAATCCGTGACACACAGCACCCCCAAAGTCTGTGGCTTAAGGTAATTCTCAATCTGCCTGCTGCACTCTGGGTGGGCTGAGGGGGCAGCATGGCTCTGCTCCACAGGGCTGAGGCTGGGCCAGAGGACCCCCTTCTGAGATGGTGCACCCAGCCATGTGGGGCTAGCCAGAGGCTGTGGGCCAGGGGAGGTAGGGGTTGGGCTACGGCAGTGCAGAGCCTTGAGATGAATGTTGGCTTGGATACCACCTGGTCTGTGCCCCTCATGCTGCCTCCACCAGTTTCTTTCTGTCCCCTAATCCCTGACCAAGGTCCTCTGGCTTCATTTCCAGCCACTTGTCACAGCCCCCACATCGACCTTCGAATGGGATGTCCCCTCTGCTGGAAGCATGCTTCCCTCTGCCTGTCCCACACAGAGGGCCACCTCCCTCTGACACCACAATTCCCTGTCACAGAATTTACTTGTTTGGTAGTTTGCTGATTTGCCACCCCCACACAGAGCAGAATTTCCTCACACCACTCTTGAAGCATTTGCATGCCCAGGACAGTACTCAGGAGAGAGCAGGTACCCAGGGCACAAGTGGTGTGGGCAGGTAGGAGGATGGATGGATAAGACACGTTGGACTGTAGCTCAGGGAGTCCTGGAACTCAAATCCTCTTGCTTCAGTGTTTCGAGTGCTAGGATCACAGGCACATGTCCCCAACCCAGCTAATGTCACACCTCGAAAAGCATTTCTGTACTAAGCAGGATGCTTGCATGTAATGATTTACTCAGAAAGCATTTCTGTACTAAGCAGGATGCTTGCATGTAATGATTTACTCAGAAAGCTGAGGCAGGAGGATTGCTGTGAGTTTAGAGCCAGACTAGGCTACAGAGTGAGACCCTGTCTCAAAGGGAGAATGGACACACTTCCGGGTTCTGAGCAGGAGCTCCTTTCGGGATGGGGTGGGGTGGTGGTAAGGGTGGGTGAACAGAAGTAATGTTCCATGTGAGAGATGGGGACAGTCTGAACTGTCAAGTTACCATGCCATGTCTGTCCAGCAGAGGGCACCAGCGTTCCTTTTTAATCTTCGACCAGTTCCCAGTTCTCTTGAGATTGGTGTGTGTGTGTGTGTGTGTGTGTGTGTGTGTGTGTGTGTGTGTGTGTGTGTGTGTGAGCGCGCGCACTCACACAGCTTAAGCCTGGGGATGGACACTGGAGTCCAAAGATCCTAGAAGCCTGAATTCTGTAACTGTTACAGCCTGTCACCATTCAGCCTGTCTGCTGGTGTCATAGCCACAGAGCCTCTGAGATGTCACAGTGAGCCTGGGAGTTGTTCTGGAGAGGGCAGAAGTTGCTTCAGATGTGGGTCTTATCTGGTTCTAATTAGCTGTGCGGCCATGAACAAGTCACTTAACCTCTCTGGTCTGCTTATTCTTCTGTTCGATGTGGGGCTGGATTAACTCATCTTGACATTCCTTTCAGCACAAGACAGTGGAGAGGGGAGGCTGTTGGCTGGTGCTGGGGATGACGCAGTCTTGGGAAGATTCCCATAAGTGCTGATGAATCACCAGGGATGAGGAGTGGGCCTGGAAGATCTGTAGCCATGATTTCATGTGTGTACACAAATCTGTGTAATCATGTGTGTGCGTGTATGTGTACGTGTATGCATGTGTGTATGTGCATGTGTTCATGTGTGTATGTATGTATGCATGTGTGTATGTTTATATATGTATATGTGTGTATGCATGTGTTCATGTGTGTACATGTGTGTGCATGTATGTGTACATGTGTGTATGTGTGTGTGTCTTACGCAGAGACCAAGGTCTCATCGGCTATCTTCTGTCTTATTTTGTTTATTAAAGGTTTTATTTTAAACATTTAAAAATATGTGTGTATGGATGTGTACCCAAGTGCAGTTGTCTGAAGAGCCCAGAAGAGGGGTTGGATGCCCTGGGACTGGATATCCGGAGCTGCCTGCTGTGGGTGCTGGGAACTGAGCCCAGGTCCTCAGGAAGAGCATCCAGTGTTTCTAATGGCTGAGTCATGTCCCCAGCTCACGTTTTGAGACACAAGGACCCTCTGACCTCTGCTTCCCCAACCTTGTGACTGCAGGTGACTTTCCTGCTCTCAGCTTTCCATGTGGGTGGTGGGGACTGAACTCAGGATGTCAGACTCCCATGGCTAGTACTCCTTGAGCCACTTCCCAGCCCACAGGTCTCTGGGAAGGTGTGCTTCAAAGGGGGGGGGGGCTTGGTGTCTACCCACAGCTTCCAGTGTCTCCTGGAGTTCAGTCTTTAGGTTCCTGTGAAAATCCCAGGGATCCTGAGCACATGGGACCACAGAGGGATAAACACACAGGGGTCTGTGGTCTTATAGGGTGAAACTCACAGAACAAGAAACCACTGTCAAGTACGCACCCCAGTGAGTGAGCTTGCTTTGTTTCCTTTAAAAAAAAAAAAGCTGCTTCATTGAGGGCTTGGGGTTTTGCTCATCATAGAGCCCAGGCTTAGAATGCCCCACATGGGGGCTGGAACCACGGCTTAGTGGGAGAAGCCCCCCAGTGAGTTTTGGGGGGCGTGGCTCAGGGATGGAAGCCTTGCCTAGGATCTCTTAGTGAGGTATAGGGGTGGGGGGGTGTTCCTGCCTTGTGTCCTTCACGAGGTGTTGAGAGCATGGCTTAGGGTTGAGTCCCTGCATAGGCTCCCCCAGTGAGTTTTTGGGGGTGTGACTCAGGAGTGGAGACCCTGCCTAGGATCTCTCAGTGAGGTATTGGGGCATGGCCCAAGGGGTGGGGTTCCTGCCTTGGGTCCTCCCATGCGGTGTTGGGGACTTGTCTCAGGGACACGCCCCTGCTTCACAGGAGAACTGCACGGTTGCACACTCCTCTCCTCTTCTCATTTAGCTCATTAGCAACTTGTTTGTACTGAAAAATGCTTTTACACTTTTTAGAGATAATTCACTTAAAAGCCACAGCTTGGATCTTAAAACAAACAACAGTGGATTAGAAAGCAATCCAACTCATTTACTAGAGACTCCCCCCCCCCCCAGAAGCAAAGCAAGATAGACTCCCCAATACATAAACATTTCACCACCGAGCACCCCAGCTACCGTGAAAGAAAGGGCATGCCATGACTAGAAGTGTGGGGAGGGGAAAGTAATACGCCATGCTGGTAGGGCTTAAAAAATGACTTTTCCAGAAAACACTGCCCCCTAGTGTGATGATTTGATATGCATGTAATTGGTTAGTTTTGTGCCTATGCCTGTGCCTGTGCCTATGCCTGTGCCTGTGCCTGTGCATGCATGTGCCCTGTCATTTGGGGCTAGAGAGATGGCTTGGTTGAGAGCTCTTGCTGTCTTCTAAAGGACCAGGGTTTGGTTTCTGGGACCCACTTCAAGCAGTTCACAATCATTAGTAATTTCAATTCCTGGGGACCTAATGCCCTCTTCTGGCCTCCATGGGTACTACACCCATGTGCAGCATCCACACACATAGAAACGAACATAAAAATAAGGCACGTTTTTTAAAAGTTGTTGAAGTTACATCCACAAATAAAAACTTGGTCATTTCTTTGCAACACGGGACTCATCAATATAAAATCACCTTAAAAGGGGCAGCATGGGGGCTGGTGAGATGGCTCAGCGGGTAAGAGCACCCGACTGCTCTTCCGAAGGTGATAAGTTCAAATCCCAGCATCCACATGGTGGCTCACAACCATCCGTAACAAGATCTGGCGCCCTCTTCTGGAGTGTCTGAAGACAGCTACAGTGTACTTACATATAATAAAGAAAATAAATCTTTAAAAAAAAAGGGGGGGGGGCAGCATGGCCCAGCGAGTAATCTTAAGGAGGTTATTGTTAAATTTGTTGTATTAATTTATTTTTATGTATATGAGCATTTTACCTGCATGTATGTCTGAGCATCTCGAGTGTACCTAGTACACTTGGAGGCCAGAAAGGGGCATCAGATGCCCTGATACTGGAATTACAGACGCTCATGGGCCTCTATGTGACCTGAACCCAAGTCCCCTGGAAGAGCAGCCGGTGCTCTAACCACTAAGAAACCTCTTCTTCCTTTCAGATAGTTTCCAAGTTCCCTGTGAGTTCTTTCAGGCTGAACAGGAGCACGTCTCCACTGAGCACCATGCCAGGAAGGAACGGCAAGATGGTCGTGGACCTGACCTTGCTCAGGAGACCTGAAAAGGGTCACAGAGCACAGGCGGGAGGGCTGTCCTTCCCTTCATTTCCTGCTCAGTAGAGAGGAAGTGGGTATATCAGCACACAGGCCATGCCGGGGCCACAGCAATTAGCTCCATGAGGCGCCATTACCCAGCGCAGCCCAGGCAACGGCTGGAAGGTCAGGGCAGCTGAATTTGGCTCTGTTGACAAACTTGCCTGTGACACTGGGCATGCCCTCTCGTGTGTGAAGGGCAGAGGCTGGGTGAGCTGGTCTCTGTCTCCTTCAAGGAAGGCAGATGCTGGGTGTCGCTATCAGGAGGAGGGTCTCCCTAGATCCTATCCCAAGTGGTCAGATTTGGGGGGCCCTGACTCAGCCTATCTCTTTTGTACTTTTGGGGATGCTCTATCCTGGGACTGTCTGCTCCTTGGTTGTATAGATAGGGTTGCAAGTGGGTGTGGTGCAGCACAGATCCAGTCTGCCCTTGCTAAGCTGTCCAGACAGAACTTGAACTGACAACGCCATAGGTCAGGCAGGTGTCGAAATTGCAATCTTCCTGCTTCTGCCTTCCAAGGAGTTGTGCCTCTAAACCTGGTCTCTTGGTTGTTCATAAAGACCCAGATTTCCCTTTGTCCAGCTGTCACAGTGCCCTTTGTGTGATGTCAGATGGCGGGAGAGCTTTCTTTCTAGGGAGCAATCGTGGTGGGGAGAAGGCAGAGCAGACAGAGGGTGTGAAAGAGAGAGGCCACTAGCCTTTCTCACCTCTTTGGCTGTGACTGTGTATGCTATGCAGTCAGAGGCAGGAGGTGTGGGTGGGCTGCTGACGTTTGGATGGCTTGGCCATCAGCAGAGGTCAAGAGCTGTGACCTGGGTGTCCCAAGGTGAGGGGGAGGAAGAGAGGGGACCAGTCATCTCTGCAGAGATCTGAGTTCTTGCAGTGGGCCACACACAGACAAGGGGACATATCAGAATGAGAAGGGCAGAGTCCATTCTGTGTTCAGCCTGGTCCCGATCACCAAGGACTTAGGTATGTCCAGCCACAAGCCTGTTGGGTGACTTTATCTATTGCAGAGACTGGGATGACTTTGAGCTGCTGATTGACACCAAGGATGTAAGACTTGGCAGGGCACAGCTGTCACCAGAGGCCTGGAGGTGGCTGCTGGACGCTAGGCCTATTTGGCTGCTCTGTCTGCTACCTGCAGGGCTTCCTCTCCAGGGGAAGAGCTAGGAAGAAGGTTCTCAATTCTTTACTGAATCCTAGGTGAGCTTTAGGAAAATGCCCTGCTCTTGTTATAATGGATATCATAGGGAAGGACAAAGAGAAGCAGCCAGGTCACGCTGTGACACACACAACTACAGGGTGGAGTTTTCATAGGAAGACCCACATGGGACCCGCTGCTGGGACATCCTGCATATTCTTGTCATTCAATGCTCCCAGCTGGTTTAAGGTGCCCTTCTTCATCTGCCTGAGGCATCCCCTGAAAACAGCAGGTGCTTTGCCTGCTCCAGGTTGTAGTACAACGTGGCCAGGGAACTTCTTCCCGGACATGCGGGCACCAGCAGATGAGTGCCCCGCACCACCGCCTGGGCAGGTACCCTGGGGTAGACCTCCCAGCTGTCTGTCTGGAGAGGAACTACTTGGCAGTGCTACCCTCTCCATTCAAGCTCCCTCTTCTTTTGCTCTCCAGAGTCCCTGTCCCAGGCTCTGCTCCCCAGCTGCTTATAAACTCCTCGTGGCATCTGTGTTGTCTGGTGGGCTATCTCGGGGCACCCTGAGGTATAATGCCAACGTGTTAGTTGGGCTCCTGCATGCCTCCGTGTCTTAGCAGTGGGTGAGCCCTGCCTCATGCTTGTCTTTGTTTGGGGACAATAGGGCTGGACTCACTCTCTGCACCACGGTGTGAGTATCACCTGCTCCTGTCTACACAGTCTCTTCCAGATGGAGGTTAGCTGTGTTCAGACCAAACTCTTTGGGAACAAAGATTATGGGTCAAGATCAAGTTCAAGTAACTTTGAAATTTTCATCTTGCGGCTCTTGTGTTGGGGCTGTGGGTATGAGGGGGTGGAGGTAGGGCTGAACAGCCCCCAGGGGTGACCACAATCTTCCTGAAGCCTTTCCCTTTTTGTTTGTTTGGTTTTTCGAGACAGGGTTTCTCTCTGTAGCCCTGGCTGTCCTGGAACTCACTCTGTAGACCAGGCTGGCCTCGAACTCAGAGATCCACCTGCCTCTGCTTCCCAAGTGCTGGGATTAAAGGCATGCGCCACTACTGCCCTGCTTAACTTATTTTTATATGTAGTAGAAAAACCTCAAAGTTAATACAACGGAAGACAGAGATGTCCGTGGTCACTCACGGCCGGCTCTGCAAGCTTGCCTCTTCTCTTCAACCCTAATGGTGTTACTCTTCTGTCCTTAGACAGGTGAGGGCAGAGTGAGCAGACTCAGCGGTGGTGGTGGTGGTGGCAGGGGAAGGGATGGCACAGGACACCCCAGCTGCCAGTGTCTTTTTGGAAGTCAAATCTCGCAGATCCAGAACCCATCTGGAGTGTGTGGGAGACATGCTGGGGTGGGTTCGGGAAGGGTGGGTAGGTGTTCAAGGCAGAGAGCATCTTACCTTTGTGAATCTGAGTCCTGACTCCCTTGGGGGAATTTATTTACTTATTATTTATTGATGTTTTGAGACAGGGTCTCAGTTTGTAGCTCAAGCTGATCTTGAACTCTATGCAATTCTCTGGCCTCATTCTCTAGAGTGCTGGCTGGCATCACATGTGTATGCGACCATGGCTGGTTACCCAGGGAGCGGCCACATGCTGGCCTCTGCACCTGGGACATGGCGTGTGTGCGTGTGTGTGCGCGTGTGTGTGTGCGCGTGTGTGTGTGCGTGTGTGTGTGTGTGTGTGTGTGTGTGTAAGCACCCACTTCTCTGTGTTGGTGTTAGGCACTGTGGCTGAGTGAAGCGAGCCAGGAGAGAGAGATGGCAGGCACACCAGCATGCAGGAGTGTAAACCCCACTGTCTGTGCTGAGCATCTTGTGAGGTCCCTTCTGGAAGCAGACTCCAGAAGCCTGGGAGTAAGGAGGAGGGGAGTTCTCCAGCACTGCTCTCTCCAGAGATCCTCCTGCAGCCATCTTAATCCCCAGAGACTGCTGGTGAGGGGAAAGTTTTGCCCTCCTTCCCCCACATAGAAGCCACATTCCTCAGGTCTCCTTCCTGCCCGACTGCAGTGGCTGCTTCCCAGGGGACACCTGAGGATAGGTGGACATGTCCCTGACCCCCAAATAACAGCACTTACAAGGTAACTATTGCCCATGTGCCGGAGGAGCGCAGGGAGCACAAACATCCGTGGACCACTTCCCGGGATGTGGTGGTGGCCCCGGGAGGAAGGCTGGGCTTTTCCACATTAGGGGCAGTCCCTTGACCTCCCTGAGCTTCAGCGTTGCCATCTGTAGTACAGGGACGATGATACTCAGAGGAGTGTGACCTTGACAGAGAGGCACCCCACACATCCTTTCTAACTCTCTCTTAGGTGTTAGCCTTCCCCACCGCCCTCCACCCCTCCCCGGTCTGAGATAAAGCCTTGCTTTTCAGCAACACCTGGCTTTAAACTCATGGTAATCCTCCTGCCTCACTCCCTAGCGTGCTGAGATTACCAACAGAAGCCAACATGGCCAGCTACACCCCAGCGTGAAGCAAGGGCAATGACAGCGCAGACAAAGCCTCATTTCCCAGCCAGGTGTGAGCCTGAGATGGCTCAGGTCACACCTCCTCACCCTCCCTCCTTGGAGCGCTGGGTGGCCGGAGCTCCCCCTGCCGGTCAGGCAGAGGTACAGCAGACGCTGGAACATCCTATGACTCCCCAAGCCCCGCTTTGCTTCAGAAGCAGGAAGACCTGTGCTCACTGGGATGGCAGGCTGCGCAGCCCCACTCGAGCCCTAACCCATGTGGTGTCTTCAGCATCTTCCATTTCTTCTCCCTGCTACCAGAGGGAAACACGATTATGTTTAATTTGTAGGTGGGAAACCCAGGTAAAGTCGGGAAGACCCATGGACCTACAGTTGTGTGGCCCCGAGAGTCTGAGCTTCCTAAAAAACAGGATGAGAATCTCATCTTCCCCCATGCTGGCGAGCGTCCTGGTCAGGAGGCACCAGCTTGTCCCTGTCTCTTGGAGACTTCAAGCTGCTTTTTTCTCTGGGCTGACATCTTGGGGACTTGTCTGCTATTAAGACATGCCATTAGGAGCCTGGTATGTTGGCTATGCTTGCTGTCTCAGTACTCACTCAGAAGGCAGGCAGAGGTAGGAAGATTGCTGCAAGTTCAAGGCTAGACTAGGCTAAGTCGTCAGTTCTAGGTTATAGTGTGAAAGGCTGTCTTACAGAAATAAGCAAAACAAAACCAGACAATATAGTCTGAAAGTCTGGATTAGTCGG